>JAOXYA010011005.1:0-13999 GCA_028565675.1 Sorex palustris | reverse complement strand
GTGTCTGTGTGTGTCTGTGTATCTGTGTGAGTGTGTATGTGTCTGTGTATATGTGTCTGTATGTGTTTGTGTGTGTGCCTCTGCATGTCAGTGTGTGTGTATCTGTATAAGTGTGTGTCTGTGTGTGTCCTTGCATGCATTTGTGCATGTCTGTGTGTGTCTGTGTGTCCTTTCATTTATTTGTGTGTCTGTGTATCTGTGTGAGTGTGTGCCTGTGTGTGTGAATGTGTGTATCTGTGTGAAAGTTTGCCTGTGTGTCTATGTGTATGTGTATGTGTGTGTGCCTGTGCATGTCAGTGTGTGTCTATCTGTATGAGTGTGTGTCTGTGTGTGTCCTTGCGTGCATTCGTGCGTGTCTGTGTGTGAGTGTGTGTCTGTGTGTCCTTTCATGTATTTGTGTGTGTCTGTGTATCTGTGTGAGTGTGTGTCTGTGTGTGTGAATGTGTGTATCTGTGTAACTGTGTGAGTGTGTGTCTGTGTGTATATGTGTATGTGTGTGTGTTGCCTGTGCATGTCAGTGTGTGTGTATCTGTATGAGTGTGTGTCTGTGTGTGTCCTTGTGTTTATTTGTGTGTCTGTGTTTGTGTGTGTGTGGTGCCAGGGGACTCTGCAGGGTGGCCACATACACACACCAGAAGCAAGCCCCAGTGGGTCCCCTGAGGACAGTGGGCGGCTCCAGGGGGAAGTGGACTGGGACTGCGTGTCCGGTCAGCAGAGCCTGCCCCGCGCACGAGGGGCTCCCAGGCTGGCCACTGTCCAGCTCCTCCTGCTCCTCCGGCCGTCAGGGCAGGACTGGGGGCACGGGAGACACTGACCCACTGTGCCCGTTCTGTCGGGGTCCCCGCACTGCCCCCCTGTTTCAGTTGTTGCTTCCACGCTTGGTGAGGGGCTCGGCAGGGCCGGTCCCAGGGGACACCCCCTCTGTGAGGAGACAGGAAGGAGGATGAGCAGTGAGGAACCCCACTAGAAGTTGGGGACCCTCTCACCCGGGGCGCCCCCAGGCTCTGCTACATTCAGACTGGAGGGGCGAGGAGAGAAGGGTTGGGAGGATAGGGGAGGGGAGGGGAGAGCAGAGAGGAGGGCTCTGATGCCTGCAGGCCGGTGCGGGTGGGTGTTGCTGGCCAGGAAAGTGCCTGGGAGGTCCTGCGCTGGTGAGCTTGGGAAGGGGGCACCAGGGAAGGGTCCCACACACACTGTCCCGGGGCCCCGGGAGGGTCCCATCTCTCCTCTGGGGCTGGAGGGGGCCAAGCAACCTGACAGATGGGGTGGATGGGAGTACCTGGATGGGAGGGGGAGGGGGAGGAGCAGGGAGGCTTCGTTCCAGGGCTCCAGGTTCCTGCATGGGGCTGGCTAGGGTGGTGGGTACAGATGGGGTCTGGGGAGCCATGAGCTAGGCCCGCCCCTCACTCACTCTCCCCTCAGCAGAGCTGTGGGGTGGGGTTGCTGCCCCTTCCAGCCCCCCCCCCATTACAGCCTGCCCCAGCTGGCCAGGACCCTCCCCAGCTCCCAGCAGATGGGGCATCTCGTGGGCAAACCCAGCCCCAGGGGCACCAGACCCTGGGAACCAGGCAGATGGCAGGGGCGAGGCGAGGCTGACCCGAAGGGGCCCGTGAGGTGTGGGGGTCTTGAGGGGGCTCCCAGGTCTTCCCTTTCTCTTCCACTCCCCACGCACCCCCCCGGGGAGTTCCCTGCACCCTAGGGGAGTCTCCATAGGTTCCAGCCTGGGAGAAGGTTTCAGGCTGCCGAGCTGGGGACCGGAGAGAGGTAGAGAGGGTAACCCAGTTCCTCTGAGCCCTACCTGCTACAGGGTCCTGGCTCAGTGGGGCTGAGACCCCCAAATCACTCAGTCTCGGGGTCCTGGGGAACCTGGCTGGCCCGGAGGCCTGAGCTCTGGGCCCAACTTGGTCCCTGGGGTCCGGTTAGAGATGACGACCCTGGGGCGAGCCCAGCCTGGCCTCTGTCCGGCATGAATCGGCTCTCCTGGCCCCGGGGGGCACCCGAGCCCTCAGTGTGGGGGTCCCTGTCCAGTCCAGGCTCTGTTTTGGGCACCGGGCCATGAGCCCTTCTCTGGAACCTGGCCCCGACCCTGCCCACATCCCCCTCAGGGACCAGGACCCACCAGCACGACAGGCCCACTCGCCCGGGACTGTGCTGGCTTTGCACCTCGCTGTCTGTGGGCACTTGTCGGGGCCTCAGTTTCCCCTGTGGAGATGGTGGGGCGGGCAGCGGTGTCAGTGTCGGGGGTGCTGTGAAGAGCAGCCAGGACAGCCTCACCCAGACTCCGCGGCTTCATCCGGTGCCAGGGGCTGAGCCCGAGCACTGACTCAGAGTAACTTGGGGGGGGATCTCTTCCTACCCCCGGCCCGGAACAGCTGCCCACAGGCCCCCCCCCTGCTCCCTCTGACTGGGGTCCAGGTGGGGAGCCCCGCGGGGCTGATGTGGGGCCGCTGGCTGGCGCGGGCTCGGGGTCAGGCTGTGTCGTGCCTGGCAGGTCCAGGCGGGCAGAGATAAAAGCCGGCCACGCTGGCACCGGGGCCTGTGGCAGCTTGTGCATTAGAGGCGCAGCCGGGCGGGCGCCTGCCAGCCGGGGCCCCTGAAAGCCGCCGTCCCACAGTTAATGGCTCCACAGCGTCCCCGGGCACAGGGCCACTTAACCGGACGGCAGCAGGAGTGGCTGAGAGAGCCCAGAAGCTTCTCTGCAGCCTCTCAGATGCCTCCTCCCAGCCCTGGGTCTCCAGTTGCCCGCTCTAGGCCTCTGGGGCAGGCTCGGCGGGGGGCGCTAGGTTGTGACCTCCTGCCTCAGTTTCCCCACCTATTCCCTGATGCACCTGGGATTTGGTGTGAGTGATCTGGAGCCTGGGGCTTCCATTTCTAAGCCTCATCTCTGAGCCTGTTGGAGGCGGGGGACCCCCATACCTGCACAGTCACTCCCCAGTCTGAGCCTGTGACCCCGGCTCTGTCCAGGCTGTGCTGGGCCGCCCTTCCCAGCCCCCGGAGGGCTCCACAGGGGGCTCCTGGCCATCACTGGCCCTCCGAGGTCACTGTGGACACGCCCTCCTGGTGGGGTCTTCTGGTCAGTCTGAGCTGCAGTGCATCTCAGGATGCCCACCTGCCCTCCCACTGGCCCCTCTCTGCAGAGCTGGGCGCTGCCCCCCAACTCGTCACGGCCAAGAGTGATCCTCAGGTTGGGGAGACCTACAGGGACCCCTGGATGCCCCCTGATCAGTGCCGCTGCCCAGACTCGTGTCCCTACTGTAACAGAAGGGGGGCCCCGACACCCCCTGCCCACTGCCCCCTAGACTGTCTCGCCGTTCGCCCCTGTCCCGTGCCTGCATCTTGTCCTCAACACCCAGCCTGGCCACAGACAGAGCCCCTTCCCCTCCGCACCCCACTTCAGGGCACCCAGGGCACCCTCGGGGGCATGTCTGATGTTTGGCACCATAAAAACCCGGCCCCAGTTCATTGGCACATTCTCCCTTCCACCACAGCCCCCAAACCTGGGTCATGCCCATGGGGAGCCAGGAACTTGGCCTTCCTGAGATGATGGAGAGTCCCGGGTCTGCTGACCCTGAGCCCAGAAGCACTTTCCGGCTATGTCAGCTCAGCTCCTGCCCCTGCTCTGGGGCAGAGCCCTGTCTTGAAGACCTGCCTCTGGCCAAGCATCTGACAAGGGGGGGGCAGGGGGGGTGGGGAGTGTGTGTGCCCTGAGCCACTGGATGGTACCAAGGGAGCCCCCTGGCCCAGATGGCATTTGGTGAGGAAGCCGCAGTTGGGGGAGATGGACCTGGGAGCGGGGGGTGTGGGGAGGTTGGGGACAGCCTGTGGGGAGGAAGGGTCACTGTCCAGGTGCAACTCCCTCTCCCTCACGTGGTCCCGGAATAGCTGGGGGGCCGTGGTGGAGGGAACTGGGGGCGCTGGCCCCGTGGTGAGACTTTGCGGCTCCTGGACCAAGGCCAGGCCAGTGAGCGGATCAGAGTGTCATTTGGACCCGAGCCGGCCCAGGCTGAGAGGGAAGGTGGTCAGGACAGGGTGGCCCATGGGGGAAGTGAGATCCTTGGGGGGCGTGGGGGGCAGGGCAGGTGGGCTGCAGGGGACCCTGCCTGAGGTGGGCAGTCAGGAGCTCCCGGGGCTGCTGGGAGACTTTCTCATGCCGGCAAGTGCTTGGGGACTCTGTTTCTCTGCGCGTGGCTGCAGAGAGGGTCCCCACATGTGTGGGAAAGGCCAGGGAGCCCCTCCGTGCCATATCCGGCTGTTGGGCAGCCACAGAGGCTCCTTTCTGGCCTCCGGCGCTTTCTGGCCAAGGTTTCACACAGAACAGCAACTCCTTTCTTTGCTTTCTTTTCCTCTTCCTCCAGGGGGCCAAAAATAGTGCCTGAATGGAGCTCAGCTTGGGCGGAGGGAGACAATAGCGTGACCCCAGCAGGTCCTGGCTCTGGGCCCTCGTGGGGGAAGGGGAACCTGGCCCTGGGCGCCTGCTGCCTTTCCCAGGGCTCTGCAGAGACCCCCCCTCCAAAACTGCCCCTGTGTCTGGGACCCGTGGCCACTCAGAGGGTCCCCCACTTGTTCCGGGAATGGGCTCGGAGATGCTGGGCTGAGACGCCGGGTGCTCTGCCCCCCACTCCCCGAGTCACATCCACTGCTGGTTTGGAGCTGAGCGCCAGGCAGGGCGTGGGGTTGGGGGAAGCCACCCTTGCCCCCCACCGGTGTCCCCTGTGGTACACAGAGGCCACCCAGATCCCCCGTTGTGGGCTTCCCCCCCTTGCCTTGGTGCTCTGAAGGGGGATCGAGGTGAAAGCGACGTGCAGTCTTGCGTCTTGCGGGGAGGTGAGCTCCCCCGCCCTGGGGGTGATCAAGTTAAGAGTGGCGCGTGTGGGGGCGGGTTGGCCAGGCTGCCTTGGTGCCTTCGAGGACGTCTGGTTTGGAGTGCGAACCCTCCACCCCCTGAGCTGCCGAACAGCCTTGAGCAAGTCATGGGGCTTCCCTGAGCCTATTTTCACTCTGTGAGACGGGCTTAGCGGGCGAGCACCACAGAACAGGGTACCGCCTGGTGGCACTCCTGGGAGACTTGTAGCTGGGGTCACAGCGTGGGGGATCTGAGCTGCGGTTGGCTCCCGGGGAGCCTGGGGAAAGCCAGGAGAGCTCAGAAGGAAGAGTCCTGATGTGTCCTGGCACCCCGGGAGGGCTTCCTGGAGGCGTGGGCTGCTTAGCGCGTGCAGGAAAGGGTGGTGTGTCCCCCAGGCTCGAGTGATGGGACGGTCCAACCTGGCAGACAGTGGGCGCAACTTCAGCTGGCAACAGGCATTTGGGGCCCCAGGGGTAGTTCTCAGCAGGTTCTTTGAAGCGACTGAGGACAGCCCTGTAGCGTTCCTGGCCAAATCTCAAGGGAAATTGAAAAGTGAGATCTCTGGAGAGGCGGGAATCCTTCTGAGAGCCTCTGCCCCGCGCAGCCTGTCCGGACTCTTGAGGAGCCGAGCTGGGGCCCCTCCCTGCACTGGGCAGAGCGGGGAGGGGTGGGGTGGGGGGAGCCTGACGTAGGAGCCCGGGCAGCTGCCAGCGGTTGCTGGGGCAACGGTTGCCAGGGGCTGCAGTCACCTGCGCCCCTTCTCCGGGGCTCACATCCCATACTTCCCGCTGCCCCCTTTGTTGGAAGCCCTGGAGAGGGTGTGGGGCCCGGGGCTGAGGGCTGAGCCCCGCTGACCCCCCTCGCCTGGGGGAACGGACCCCCACTCGGCGCGGCAGCCTGCAAACCAGCCAGGAAGCCTTCCACGCACTCTCAGCCCTCGTCCCAGACTTTTGTGTTCTTGCACCCCGGCTTCCAAGGAGGGGTTCAGGTAGGTCCTTCCCCCGCCACCACTCCACACTGCCTCCCCCTCACTCCGGAGCCCGGGCCCCTCTCCTCGGGACCCCCGGCGGCATCTCACTCTCTCCTGCTCTCCCTGTCTCCACCCCCCTCTCTCTCCCGCCATCCCCAGCCTCCATTCATTCTTCTCCCCTCATCGCCTCCCCCCTGCCCTTCCCGCTCTCTCCACCGCACTCCTCCCTCCGTGAGCTCTTGAACGCCAGGTCTCCAGGTCACAGCCGTGGGAGGGGTGGGCTGGAACTGGGGGGGCACCAGGGACCCTCCGGGAGTCCATGATGACCCTCTAAGTGGATTAATTCCCACACTAGTCTCCGGAATGATGATGTGCTCGGGGACTTGGGGCTTGAATCCCACACCCGTCCGCTCGGGGGGGCCCCTCCGGCTGGTACCTCCGCCCCCCACCCCCAGGGAGGATGAGCCTTTGGCGAATGCTTGAGGGGCTCAGGGCTTGTGGCAATGGCACCGGGAGATTCTGGTGGGGAGGCCCCCCTCCATCTGGTTCCGAGGAGACTGTTTCACAAGTATTGTCTAACCGGGGGTGCACACCCAGTGCCGCCCGGGAACGACGCAGGGCTGGGGCTTGACGCTGGGGCTCTGCCTGAGAACATACCCTTCAGCCCTGGGCTCACTGTCCACCTGCCCATGGTGCTAAAGAGAAACATTCCTGGTGGCCAGGCGGGTCCATGGGGGTGGACTTAGGAGTCTGAGTGTGGGAGCTGGCCCGGGGTACACGCGTGACTTTGCCTCAGTTTCGCCTGCTGAATAGGCCTGAGGGCCTTTGTCTCGGGGTGGCAGGGATCGGGAGGTACATTCGTGCGTGCACAGCTCTGAGCCAAGTCTGGTGTTTTCTAAGAGCTGGAAGCCCTGAGCCTCCTGAGGTGTGTGTGTGTGTGTGTGTGTGTGTGTGTGTGTGTGTGTGTGCTGGTCGCAGGCCCCCTACCCTGGGGCGAGTCAGTGGAGGGATGGAGATGGTGGTCGGGTGAGCTGAACTAGACACACGCCCGTTCCCCCCCTTCCCGGGCTGGTGCTTCTGTCCTGTCCAGACTCCCAGCCTCTTGGGGCTGTCCCGTGCCCCTCCTCGGCCAGGGAGCTAGGGAGCCATGAGCTGAAGGCCGAGGAGGACCAGGTGCAGGGGGAGGCTTGGGACTGACCTTGGGGAAGTCAAAGATTCTGCAGGCCGGGCGCTGGGCCAGGTCCGGGGGAGACTGTGGGTCCCAGGGAGCCCACAGGGGGGTTGCGGACTGACCTTGGGCAGTGTGGGAGCGCAGTCGGGGGAGGGGAACTTGAGCAGGACAGCCGCAGGGTCTGCAGGAGGAGGTGCCAGGCACCCTCTGTGCCCCTTTGCCTTGGGTGTGGGCTGGGAGGTGGGCACAGGAGGTGGGGCAGGGGCCAGCTCGCTCCCACTAGGCGGGGGGAGGAAACCGAGGTGCAGATGAGACGGGCTGCCTGAGGCCCAGGCCGTGAGCCCCAGGGCTGGCGCACGTCTGTGTCACTGACACGCT
Organism: Sorex palustris; assembly: GCA_028565675.1. Taxonomy (NCBI): domain Eukaryota; kingdom Metazoa; phylum Chordata; class Mammalia; order Eulipotyphla; family Soricidae; genus Sorex; species Sorex palustris. The sequence goes on along the minus strand of JAOXYA010011005.1, from coordinate 6,637 downwards.
GGGCCTTGTAGTAGGGGCAGACGCGGCGGGCATGTGTGCTTGTGAGAGCGTGTGCGTGCGTGTGTGAGCGTGTGTATGTGTGCGTGTGTGTGTGAGCGTGTATGTGTGTGTGAGAGAGTGTGAGAGTATATGAGAGCGTGTGCATGTGTATGAGAGCATGTGTGTGCATGTGTGAGAGTACGTGAGAGCATGTGTGTGTGTCTGAGAGCATGTGCGTGCATGTGTGAGCATGTGTGTGAGTGTGAGAGTGTGTGCATGTATGTGAGAGTGTGTGTGTGTGCGCGCGCGCGCATGTGAGAGTATGTGTGAGTGTGTGAGTGTGTGTGCATGCACCTGTGAATGTGTTTGTGTGCACATGTGTGAGTGTGTGGGTGTGAGTGATCAGGAATATGTGTGTGAGTGTGTATGCATGTGTGCGGGAGTGTGAGGTGTGTATGTGTATTGTGCATGTATGTGAGCTTGTGCATGTGCCCTGTACATATGTGTGCATGTTTGTGCATGTACCGATGTGCATGTGTGTGTATGTGTGTGTGTGTATGTGTGTGTATGTGTGTGACTGGGTTCTGGACTCCAGCCCAGGGACACGTGCCCCCCACCGTCCCCTCACACTCTTCATCCCCACTCTGTCCCCTCAGGCACCGCGTCCCACCAAACCCCCAGACTCTGCGTCCCCCATCCCCCTCCACCTCCAGGAGGGCTGATCTGAGCCTGGGAGCTCTCACACCTCATTTGATCTTTCTCACTCTGGCCACAACACACTTCCCCCTCGGGTCTCCACCATCTGAGGTCAACCCCATCCTGCTGGCTGTCCAGCACTGACTGAACAGCTCCCTGCCCCCCAAGGTCTGGAAGGTGGAACTGGGCTGCACAGACCTGCGCCTGGCATTGTCAGGGGCTCAGAGTGACCTGGGGGGGGGGTGGGGTCACAATCTGGCTCCTGGGGGCGGGCGGGCAGGGCTCATGCCAGGTCTCTGGAGTGCCAGGGGTCAGGACCTCCCAGAATTGGCTTTCCAAGTTGCTAACAAGAGTTCATGCCAGGACAGAACAGAACAATGAAATTAAAAGGGGCCACTGGGGTCTGGGGACCGGGGACTTGCTCCCTGCAGGACTTATCAGAGCTTTTGATTTGCCTTCGCCCAGGACCGTGGACGGCAGGTGGCATTACTCTAGCACCTGCCTGTGCCCCTTTGTTGAGGGCATTGGCACATCCCCTGCTGGCAGAGACGGGAGACAGTGAGGGGGCGAGGGGTGTGGGAGTCCGAGGGCTGAGAGCTCCGCTCAGAGATCTTGGGCTTGAGTCCTGGCTCAGTGGCTTTGTTAGTTGATTTGCTTTTGTTTGGGGGTGACACGCTTGGGGGACACTACGGGATGCTGGGAATGGAACCCAGAACAGGCCGCGTGCGAGGTGAGCGCCCTCCCCCTGTGCTAGCGCTCAGGCCCTCTCGTCCTGAAGCACCCTGGCCCTCTGTCAGTTTCCTGCCATTCAAACGGGGCCTGCGGCTGCGTTCCACCGCTCTGCCCAAGAGCTGCGGCCTGGTCCTGGCGGGAATGGGAGTGGACAGAGGCCTGGGCTGAGCCCTGCCCCCATCCCCCTCTCCGGGTCCCGCTTTCTCCCATCCTCCTCAGGGTTTGTCGGGCAGGAGGAGGGGTGAGTGCAGCGAGAGGCCGGCCCACGCACAGGCCCTGCTGCTGGCCAGCCCGGCTGGACACGGGGCTCTGTCCAGCTCCTCCCAACCCGGACACTGGCCCAGCAGACTTGGCAACAATGGGGGGAAAGGCAAGGCTCCCCCGGGGCCTCCCCTGCCCCTCTGCTCCTCTGCCCGCGGCCAGGGCCCATGTGGGCCTGCAGAGAGTGGCCCAGTGGGCAGCGCGCCCAGGACTCGGCTGGCCCCGAAGGCCAGGGAGGAGGGGATGTGGGGGTGCCGGCAGGCCCAAGAATGTGGGGCCGCAGCCCCGGGCGGGACTGGAGGCCTTGGAGCCCACTTGTCTTGGGGCAGTCTTAGTGGCAGGGACACTCCCTGACCCCGAAACCACGCTGCTCCCCATGGCCCCTCGGGCCCAGAGCCCCCTCACTGCTAGGGGTCCCCCTCGTGTAGGCCACAGCCACCTATTCGAATGGCAGCCAGGGTGGGGTGCTCTGAGGCACCCCTGGGGGCTGGGACCCTGCTGTGACTTCCGTGCTAGATGCTAAGACCCTCACTATGCTGCCTGTACTGTGTGGTACAAAGTGGGGGTCTTATAGGCTTGTTCTCAGCAGTTACCGGCCCCCTGCCCCCCAGTTCCCTGGATCTGCAGATCCAGTGACGAGGGTTGAGGCTTCATTTGGAGAGGGGACAGGCCGGATGGTGACCTATTGGCCTTTGCAAACCGCTCCAGGAGTGGGCGGGGGGATCGGGCAGGGCAGGGGGTGTCTGCGCCCAAGGGGGCTTCTCCGGGATTGTTGGGCACCCTGTGTCTTCAGAGGACCAACTTTGAGCAAGTGGCTGGGGCAGAGCCTACAGATCCCTCCCAGCCGCCCCCACAAGCCCCCCGAGTCCAGTGGGGGCTCCCCCCGACCACCCCCTGCCCCCACTCAGAGTCACCTCCAGGCTCTGAAGGCCACTGCTGATGCACTTCCTCGCTCCTGCCCCCTCACACCAGAGCACGTGTGAAGGGTCCCACTCTGACATGCACCGACTCAGGGGTCCCCCTTGCCCACCCCCAGGACACACTCTGCATCCGGCCGTTTTTATCCCCCCTAGCAGCGAGGATGTGCCAGCCAGCCCCGGATGTGTCTCCCCAAGAGCCCGCCACCCCAGACTCGTCTCATCCTGGGGTCCCCCTCCCCTGCCTCTGGGGGCTCCTTCCAGGCTCCCACCCTTCAGGGTGGGGTCAGAGGTCACAGGGGCGGAGGGGTGGCGTTCACCAGCCCCCAGCCATCTGCGCCTCTGGGGTGGGCCCACAGCGGGAGCAGAATGAGAAGCTGGATCTCGGGCCCCACCTGCACGGCCTGGGAACCGGCATTCCAGCGGCATCCGCCCCCATGGCCATGCGGGAGGGGACAGCATGTCCTACTGACCCTCAGAGCACTAGATCCGCTTGGGAACCTGGAAGGAGTCTATCCCAGCAAGGGGCAGTGGTGGGGGTGTGGCCAACCCCCGGTCCCCCCCCCCCGCCCCACCGGGTGCAATCGCCAGGGAGAGCTCACCTGCCCCCCCCCCGCCCCCAGAGGAAATGGGATTTCCAGAGCTCTGGCAGGGCCCAGGGACCAGCTCCACAGCCCGCCTGGTGGCCAGGGGGGGTGGGGGTGGGGGAAAGTAAGCCAGAGGGTCCCTGTCCCCTGCCAGCACCCCTTCTCCTAGGCTCAGAGGCCAGGGCGGGCCAGCGGGGGCTCAGCTCAGTCGGGCTCTGCCCGGACCCTCGGGGACCCCATCTGCTCGCACCCCATTGTGTCAGCTAGGTTGGACCGTTCTGTTCTCCGCGTGTTTACGGAAGGACGGAGGTGAAGGGCGGCTGCTCCGGAAGGGGAGCTGGGGGCCCCCTCTCTCCTGGGCTGGCAGGGGCTTCACTCTGGACCATGGGCACCCACCGCTCTTCTCTGGGTCCCCCGAAGGAGCATGCCACCTGGGTCTCTGCCAGGGCCGAGGGGTCTGGGAGGGAGGAGGTGTGTGTGTGTGTATGTGTGGGTGTGTGTGTGTCTCTGTGTGTGTGTGCATGCATACGTGCTTTGAGGTGAGGCTGCACCCAGCACCCTCGCTCCCAGCCTCAGTCTCCCCATCTGGGAAGTGGCCCTAACAGCAGCCATGGTGGGGTGCTCTGAGGCACCCCTGGGGGCTGGGACCCTGCTGTGACTTCCGTGCTAGATGCTAAGACCCTCGCTAAGCTGCCTGGACTGTGTGGTGCAAAGTGGGGGTCTTATGGGCTTGTTCTCAGGGGGTGCCGGCCCCACAGTTTCCTGGGTCTGCAGTGCCAGCAAGGAGGGGTGAGGCTCCATTTGTGTGGTCAGGGTCCTGGTTCCAGGCTCAGCCCTGCAGAGCTGACCCTTCCCTCCACTCCCACCTCCCTGGCTGAGCAGGTTGGCGGGGTCTGGGGTGTGTGGCTCCTTCAGGGGTGCCCCTGCTCCCTGGGTAGGCTGCAGGGTGCAGGGGTGCCCAGGGGCTGAGCTGGTCCTGGGAAGGGGCGGTGAGGACCAGACCCCAGCTGCCCGAGTTGGGCTGCAGTGCCCTCGGCCCATCCGGCTCTCCCTGGTCTCCGAGGCGGGGGGCGGGGGGCTAAGGAGGGACTTTTTTTGGGTGGGGTTCGGGCTTCCCAGGCTCTCCCGGAAAGGAAAGGAAGTTTCATGCTCCAAGAATTTCCCCTGACTGTTCTGCAGGCCAAGGGCAGTGAGGCGGTGAGTGGACAGAGGAGGGGACGGGCCCCCGTGGCCAGGGGGCAGGAATGAACCCCTCCAAGCGTCTCGAGGGGCTGGGCACAGGCTTCACACGTGGGAGCCCAAGGTTCGATCCCCAGCACCACCCGGTGCTCTCTGAGCACTGCCAGGAGTGACCCCTGAGCACCACAGCCCTGGAAGGGGCCCCTGAGAATTGTGGGGTGTGTGTCCCCTGGATAAGAAACACAAGCCCAGGGGCTAGAGCAATAGTACAGCGGGTAGGGCGTCTGCCTTCCATGCGGCTGACCCTGGTTCAATTCCCAGCATCCCGTAGGGTCTCCTGAGCACTGCCAGGAGTGATTCCTGAGCCAGGAGTGACCCAAAAAAATAAGAAATTGTTCATTTCATTCCCTCAGGAACATGCCATGACTTAGGTTCCGATTTGGCTCAGGGAGGGAAGAGGGCGATTACTAACCCAAGGATGCACAGCCAACGCGGGGGGGGGGGAGCTGGGATTTGAACCCAGGGATGCAACTCCAGGCTCTGGCCCTAAGAAGGTGGAGGAGTTGAAGAAAGCCGGGCGTCCCCTCCCCTCATGTCCCAGCACGTGGAGGGGGCAGAACTGTCACCGTGGAGTGGTGGCTAAGTAGCCAGGAGCAGTGGGAAGGGACTTCAGTGCCAGACATGACAGACCCCAGGGACCGAGTGCCACCCACTGAGCTACCCGGCCCCCTCTGGTCTCTGCCCCCTTGAGTCTCTAAGGCAGGGCTGGCTGGCTGCAGTGCTCGCTGAGTCTGAAGCTTTCGCGGCGGGTTCTGCCACGGAAACTTTCTGGACCTTGAATTACAAGCACAAAATAAAACCCCCAAAAAACAAAACCCCCCAAATCCCAAAGAACAACTGCACTGCACTGTCCTCCCGTTGTTCATCGATTTGCTCGAGCAGGCACCAGGAATGTCTCACAACAAATTGTGAGACTTGTTACTGTGTTTGGCATATTGAATACATCACGGGGAGCTTGCCAGGCTTTGCCTTGTGGGCGAGATACTCTCGGTAGCTTGCCAGACTCTCCGAGAGTGGCGGAGAAATCGAACCCGGGTCTGCTGTGTGCAAAGCAAACGCCCTACCCGCTGTGCTATTGCTCCAACAAAAGAAACAAAAGTGATGATGTGTGCGGAGTGCTCAGTTCTCTGAGCCATCTCTGCCATTACAAAGCTGGGGGCCCCGTGGGAGGCTCTGGGGGTCCTTGGTGTACAGTCTGAGGCGTGACGGGTAGGAGGAAGGTGAGGCAGTCCCTGTCCCTTCTGCCATCCCGCGGGGATTCTGGGCAATTTCAGAGGAAACCACACGCTCCCCGAGGCTGCAGAGTCGGAGCTCAGAAATTCCAGCTGCGGAAACATGGCCGAGTCCGGGAAACGCTCTCATATCCTCGGTCTCTTGGGTCCGGGACGGTGAGCCTGACCGTGACCCCTGGTTGGATGGAGAAGGTTCCAAAGACTGGGGCGCATTTATATGCGGCAGGACACAGACCTCGGACCCTCCTCCCGTTCATGTTGCCCTCCAGCAGTACTTTCCTGAGCCGCCTCTTGCTGGAAGTCCTCCTGGGTTCCGCCCCCAACACCCACCTCCTGTTTTGCATTCCACCAGGCTGGCCTGGCTCTGGGCAGATGGTCACCCTGGCCAGAAGGTAGCTCAGCCTAGGATGACAATACCTGTCTGTGACGGCCAGCACCCCAGTCAGTAACAGAGCAGTCGGCCCACCGGGCACTGATTTTAGAAAGCTGGCTTGTACTTTCCCTGCTAGGGGCACTGTCCTGACAGGTAGGGAGGGGCCCTGGCCTCTGGATCAGTCGTGGTCTTTTAACTCCTGGGCTCCAGGGTCCCTGTGTGGGTAGCGGGCAGCTGTGGGGCCGGCTTCACGGCGGCAGGTGAGAATGAACACAGCGCTGGGCTGGGCTGGCCGAGGGTAGGTGCTCGGTGACCCAGGCTGGGCCAGGCACCCCTCAGCAGAGGGGCTGGGGCGGGCATCTGGGCCACTCTGCCCTGGGACACACTCTAGCAGCTAAAGCTGCCTGGGCCGTCAGGACAGAGAAGGGACCACTAGGAGGATAGTGATAGCAGGAGATGATCACTTTGAACAAGAACGGGATGCTGAAACGGAGTAAAGGGACAAGCATGATGGCCTCTCAGTACCTTCATTGCAAATCACAGCGAGAGCGAGAAAGAGAGAGAGAGAGAGAGAGAGAGAGAGAGAGAGAGAGAGAGAGAGAGAGAGAGAGAGAGAGAGAG
>JAOXYA010010998.1:0-13999 GCA_028565675.1 Sorex palustris | reverse complement strand
CCGCGGGACCCGGCCCCACGCGCTGCCGCGGCGCCCCCTCCCGGCCCCGGGGTGCCGAGCCCGGCGGGGGCGGGGACGGGGCGGGGGAGCACGGTTGAGTGGAGGACCCCGGCGTCGGGGCGGCCCCCTCGACTACCCCGACTTCCGAGCCTCGCGCCGGGCTCCCCGGCTCTCCGGCTGCCGGGCAGGACGCGCCCCTCGCGGTGGACGGGCGGGGCGGGGACCGCGAGCGCCGCTCGGCCCTGCCGGGTCCCCGTCCATGCCCGGCGGGTGGCAGCCTGCTCGGAGTCCCCGCTCCTCCGAGCGCACTGTCCGGCCGAGCCCCCCGTACCCCAGCTGCAGCCGGGCCCGCGCGCGCTCGCGGCGACACCTGGCGGCCGCGCGGCCTCGCTGCCCCGCCGAGGTCCGGGCAGCGCCAACGCGCCCCTTGCTGACCCCTTGGCCAAAGGCTGCCCAGTGCCGAGATCAGGCGCTGCTGGACTCAGGTCACGGCCAGAGAGCCAGAGAAGCTGGGGTGCAGGGACGCGTCAGGGGTGCCCCCAAGCCAAGGGCTGGTGCCTGGCAGAAGCGGGTAGGGAGCCAGGCGCACCTGACCAGGAACGCCCCACCCCACCCCCAGGCCTGCCAGCCTGCTGAGTTGCTCCCCTAAATTACACAGGGGTTCACCCAAGCCAACTGCCCCACACCCCCCCCCCGGCTTTCCTCAGGGCGGAAGGTCTGTGCCAGGCACCACGGCGGGCAGCGAGGGTTGCAGGAATGGGGTATCCTTGTCCCGGTTCAAGGCGCCAGTTCTAGGTTATCTAACGCAGGATTTTAGCCGCTCCTCCCTTGCGGATGGTGACACAGGGACAGATGAGGACAGCGATGGGACATGGAGGCTTCGGGTGCTGGGGGAGGGTACTCAGCGGGGACCGTGGGAGGCCTGCCCTGCATTTCAGAAAGTTCCACAACCGTTGAGCCACTGAGCAGATGGTCTGGAAGTTTTGATGTCAATGACAGGGTGGCGGGAAGGACGGGTGGGGGGGTGCAGAGAAGAGCCAGGAGACGCCTGACTGGGTGCAGAAGCTCCATTTGTGCAGGGTGCACCCAGTGGGGGGCTGTGGATGGCAAAGGAGAGCCAGGAGATCCAGGAACTAGGGGGTCCCGCTGGTGGGCTCTACTTTGCATGGACACGGAGGTTCTCCGAGGCTGCTGGGGCCCCATGTGGCGAGGTCTAGAGAGCCAAGGCTGGTGGCTGGAACATCCTGAAGCTCCCCCAGAAGGACCCTGGGGTGCAGGGCTGGGAGCAGCCCAGGCCTTTGGAGGAGACCCTGTGTAATTCAGTCCCATTTAGGATCTGTGTTGGCAAGACCCCAGCCCAAGAGCCTCTAGAGGGCCCCAGCCTCCAACCTCCCAGCCTCCCAGCCTCCAGCCTCCAATCTCCCAGCCTCCAACCTCCCAGCCTCCCAGCCTCCAGCCTTTCCAGTCAAGCCTGGTGTCCATGTCATCAGCATGCCCTCTTCCTGTGGGCATCTTGAAAGGGCTATCTTCTCTTTGGGGGTCTCTCCTGGCAGCACTGGGATGGGGGTGCAGAGGGGGGTAGGACTCCCTCTGGGACCCTGTGCAGAGGGCTGACAGCTTGGGGCCTTGCTCCCTGTGTGGAGGCAGGCGTCGCTGAGTGGGGGGCCTGGGTCAGCCAAGGGTTGGGGCCCCACTTCCTCCTCTCGCTCTGCAGGTGCCCGTGTAGGTGCCCAGAGCCCCTCTCCAGGGTCCTTCAGACAAACCATGCAGCTGCTCACAAACTCAGGTCGCTCTCACTTAGTGTGGGAGCACTCACCACACAGGTTGCCCTCACTCAGCGCAGGGAGCACTCACCACGCAGATCACCCTTGCTCAGTGTGGGAGCACTCACCACACAGGTCGCCATCACTCAGCGCAGGGAGCACTCACCTTGCAGGTCCCCATCGCTCATTATGGGAGCACTCACCATGTAGGTCGCCCTTGCTCTGTGCAGGGAGCACTCACTATGCAGGTCACCCTCATTCAGTATGGGAGCACTCACCATGCAGGTCTCTTTTGCTTCGTGCAGGGAGCACTCACCATGCAGGTCGCTCTCGCTCAGTGTGGGAGCACTCACCGTGCAGGTCATCCCGCTCAGTGCCGACACTGGCAGTGAGGCCTCTCTCTAATCCATCATGTCGTCCCTGTATTTCTCTTTACAGGCAGAGGCCACGGGTACCGCACGATGTTGCTATGAAATCAAGCCCCCCACACACCTCCCCACCTCCCCGGCCAGTCCCTGGCAGCGCTGGGACTTGAGCCTAGAGTATCTCAGCTTTCACACCTGCCCTTCATCCCTCCGCGAGGCAGAGCCCTTACTAGGGAATGAAGGTGGCAGGTGTCGCAGCATTGCAGAGGGCCGTGGGCACCTGGAGATGGGGGGCTGCAACCAAATGGGGGTCAGGGAAGGCTCCCCGAGGCAGGAGCTACCATCACCAGGTAGATGCCAGCGGGACCCTGCGGGCCTGGAAAATGGGGGGTGGGGGTGGAAGGGCCCAACAGGGAGTGTGGGAATGTGGGGATGCATTTGGAGCGTGCCTGTGGGTTTGGTCTTCGAGCAGGACAGCAGGGGGTCGCTGGTGTGCAGCTTTACTGAAGGGGTCCCTAGAGGACAGCAGGGCTGACCCCAGTTCTGCCCGAACTGGCGGCAGATGGGCCTGAGGGTAAAGAGTTGGAGCCAGAGGCCACTGAAGGTGCCTCTGTGCATGGCAGGCAGGAAGGGCCTGAACGCTCCACAGGGCAGGAAGTGGTCAGGGTCAGTCCTGCGAGAGGGGCCGGGCGCCCCCTCTGCCCCCATCCTCACCTCTGCAGTCTGGCTGCAGACCTGGCCGCTGTTCCCTAATCACTCGCTGGGGGGCGCCACTGATGCAGACAGGTGGCAACCTGGAACCAACTGGGCACCGGACACCGCAAGACTTCCGTTGTGTGAGCATCCGTGTCCATTACTGTGTGTGCACTTGTGACTTTACAAAGTTGAGACAGGGACTTGGTCCTATAAGCCCATGTGGGTTTCTTCCTCTCCGGGTCACCCAAACAGGTTCTCGCTGGAAAAACCTTCTCTGTGAACCCAGCTTCCAGCCTAGACACTTGCTCTCTTCCTCATTCATTCGCCAAATATTTACTCATCTAACAGCTCAGTCAGGATTAAAGGTTGCCAGGCCTGTGCCAGCAGCAGGAGAGAGCCGTGACACAGCAGAGGGGACCCCTGCCCCCGCCCCCCCGTTGCTTCCCCTTGCTGGGGTCCCGAGCTACCCCGACACATCCCTGCCACTGGCCGTCTGGGCTCACGCGACTGATGTGGGTGTGCGGGCAAGACCGCCTTGGTATCTCTGCACCCTGTGAATGTGTCTCTGCACCCCATGGGATGCGCCTGAGCAGGACCAGCCTTGGCGTCTCTGCGCTCCGTGGGATGCGCGCAGGAACCCGCCTTGGGGGTCTCTGCGCCTTGTGGATGGGTCTCTGCACCCCGAGGGATGCGCGTGGCCAGGACCCGCCTTGGGGTCTCTGAGCCCTGTGGATGCGTTTCTGCACCCCGTGGGATGCGCGCGGGCAGGACCCGCCTTCGGGTCTCTGCACCCCGTGGGATGCGCACCCGCTGAGGACCACAGGTGGGAGGAGAATCCCGAGGCGGGTACCCGGGAGCGCAGCCCCGCTCCGGCGCCCCCTGGCGACCAATCTTTTCGCGTTTCCGACTTGCCGGGTCTTCCCAGGCTTGGCGGGGCCGATCATCCCCACACCAGGACCGAGGGCGGTGCTGTCTCACGCCCCCGTGGGACCTCGGGCGGGCAGTTCTTCACTGGAAGGGTCATGCCAAGTGTCCAGGCTTTGGCCCCTCTGGCCGGTGGACCGAGCGGTGGGCTCCGCACAGGGCCCGCCGTGGCTCTGGCGCCCCCTGCCGGGAAGACCGAGCAAGGACGCTGGGGTGGGGCCGCGATGACCTTGAGGACCGGGAGGCTGACGCATCCCTCTGGGAAAGGAGGGCTGTGACCTGGGAGAAACTACGGGAATGTCTCCTCGCCTCCGCCTCCCATCTTTAAAGTCGGGGAATGCCGTGATTTGGGGACACACACACATCTGACTCAGAGGGAGTACCGCCACGCGGACCCTTATGACAAATGGTCTTTGCAGCGGGCCCCAGTGCTGGTGAAAAGCGCCCCAGAAGAGCACCTGCACTTGCTTCTTTTGTGTCCTCCAGCCTCTGAGCACGAGCCAGCGGACAGGCGTGTGTTACCAAGGTCAGCGCTGCAGAGAGGGGCCAGTCTGGCGGTCCCAGGGTCTTGGTGCATGCATCTAGGGGAGACTGCAGGGAAGGGGCTCCTACCAGCGTGGAGGGACGCTGGGACCTGTGACCTCCTGTGCTTCAGTGCTGCGATCCAAGTCCTGCGGACCGCCACCTGCCTCCGCCACCCCCAGGGGCCTGCTGGGAGGGGAGGGCAGAGGAGACAAGGTCAGGAGGTGCAGCAGGCTGCCAAGTCCTTCCTGAGGAGGCTGAATCCCTCAGCAGGGCTCCTGGCACAAGAGTCAGGCCGCAGCAGACTCAGTGTTCTCATCTGTAAAGTGGGGAGAAGGACAACGGAGTTTCCTCCCGGCTGACACGCAATCACATATGTCCAGCATTAGTCACGCACTCAGTATGTGCTCCTGGAAGCTGGGGTGTAGCTCAGTGGCTGAGCGAGGCCCTGTGTGGGGTCCCCAGCACCACTGTGAACGCTCTTAGTGAAGAGGCAGAGGACAAGGACAACAATAAAGTTGGAATCGGGATTTTCAGGACTGGAAGTAATTCTTTTTTTTTTTTTATCACTGTGAGATAAACCCTTACAAAGCTGTACATGACTGGGTTTCAGTCATACAGTGTTCCAACACCCATCCCTCCACCAGTGTACATTTCCCAACACCACGCCAGCTTCTCTCCCATCACCATCACCCCCCACCCACCCCAGCCTGCCTCTATGGCAGGCACCTCTGTCTCTCTGTCTCTGTCTCTGTCTGTCTCCGTCTGTCTGTTTCTGACTCTCTCTTTCTGGGCATTGTGATTTGCAATACAGATCCTGAAAGGTTGTCACGTATATTCCATTACCTACTTTTAACACTCAGTTCTTGTCCTGCGTCATCATTTCCAACTGTTATTGTCAAACTGGTCTCTTCTCTTATCTTCTCTTATCTTACCCACCCTCCGCCCCACACACACACACACACACACACACACACACACACACACACTTGTGGTAGATTCCAACCATTGGCCAGTCCTCCTAGCCCTTGTTTTCCCTGGCTTTGGATATTAATCTTTTATGATATATTTTTCTATCCCACAAATGAATGCAGTTCATTCTCTATCTGCCCCTCTCCTTCTGACTCATTTCACTCAGCATGATACTCTCCATGTCCACCCAGTTATAAGCAAATTTCATGACTTCCTTTTTCCTGGTGCCTACTCAAGTATTCCATTGTGTAGATGTGCCACAGTTTCTTTATCCATTCGTCTGTTCTTGGGCGCTCAGGTGCTTCCAGATTCCGGCCACTGTGAATAGTCGAAGCAACCTTTGGGCTCATCCAGGTCGGCACCCTCAGCTCAGGCTCCCAGGGGGCGGGAATCTCGGTTGCAGGTGCAGATGGGGGAGGGGGGAGAAGGTTCCAGCTCTCTCAAGCTGCACTTCCTGGCTCCTGGGGACATGCTTCTGGACTTGATGGGCACTGACATTGTGCCATTCCCATCCACGCCGTCCTCACTGTCCATGCTCAAACCTCTGGGGGTGGGACACAGCTCACTTCCGTCTGGGGGACCACCGATGCTGGCACCCAGTTCCTTCCACTGGGAGAACATGAACCCATAGAGCAAAGAGGTCTGAGAAAGGGAGAAAAGGTTGCCAGGCCTCTCGGACTTTGACTCCCAAGCTCAGAAATGGGACCAGGGGCTGGAGTGATAGCACAGCAAGTAGGACGTTTGCCTTGCACGCAGCTGACTCAGCATCCCATGTGGTCCCCCAAGCACCACCAGGAGTGATTCCTGAGTGCATGAGCCTGGAGTAACCCCTGTGCATCACCAGGTGTGACCCAAAAAGCAAAAAAAAAAAAAAAAGAAAGAAAGAAATGGGACCAGGACCCACTGCTCTGGGATTGGGGAGGTCCCGAGTTTCCAGAGGCAGGTGATGTGAAGGAGAAATTTTAAATTGGTCTGATGTCATTTCCACATCTGCCACTGGAGTTTGACTGTCAGGGATGATTGGAGGGGAGGATGCCCTGAGCCAGGTGGCGTTCCTGCAGCTGATGGCTATGAAGCTGCTTCTGGGGTCTGCAGTGAGTTTGGACATGGGGGGGCTGGGGGTTCACCTGGGAGAGGGGCAGGAGAGCCGATTGTCTTCCGGCACACGGCACACAGGACGTCTGATGTCACGGGCCCCTGGCGGGCAGCAGCCGGTGCCTTATTGGCTTTCATGAGGCCCCTTGGCTGCAGCCAATTCAGAGTCTGTGTCACACGGTCCCTGTCGCTCATTGAAAACATGAGGTGTCAGGCCAGAGCGATAGTACAGAGGGGAGGGCGTTTGCCTTGCAGCCAGCCTGGCTTCCATCCCAGCATCCCATATGGTGCCCTGAGCACCGCCAGGAGTAATTCCTGAGTGTGGAGAGAGGAGGAACCCCTGAGCATTGCTGGGTGTGACCCAAAAAGCAAAAAAAAAAAAAAAAGAAGAAGAAAGAAAAAAAGAAAAGGAAAGGAAAGGAAAGAAAATACTGTGTCTCCTCAGGGGCCCTGCTCTGGACCCCACATCCAGCGCCACACAGGGACACCCCCACCCCCAACTACCGGGTGTGGTCCCACAACAATAAAAAAGAAATTAGGCCTTGGCGTGTTGACTCTGCCGGTCTGTATTTATTCTGGAGCTTGTTGATTCGGGCATCGCGGAAGAGCCTTCTTTAGTTTTCAGCCTGGTGTATAGTTAGGCAACGGTATAATAAAAATTAGTCAAAGCGCCACTTAAGCCTGGGGCTGGCGGGGGAGCCCTAGCGGCCCCCTCCCCCAGGATTGCTGTTTCCTCAAGTCCCAGAACCTCAGCTGTGGCTCCCTGGGGCCTGGGCCAGCAGCAGACAGGGGTCCTACTGAATTTGGGAGGCCGCAACCACTTTTTCAGGCCATTTTGCATCAAATATGTGGGGGGCAGGGTGTATGCCCTTGGGGGCCAGTTCACAGGGCTGCCCAATCTCCAGTTCTGATAGCACCCTGGGCCGGCCCCCACAAACATGCATCTCTCCATTTGAGTCTGTGCATTTGGCACTGTCTGGGGGTTATTTGGACCACACCCAGCACTTCTGGGGGACAAGGTACCTCAGATTTTGCGTTCACAGCCGGATCAGAGCAAGCTTGGGGCCCATACGGTACCAGGGCCAAGCCCGGGGTTCCCGTGTCAAAGCATGAGCTCAGCACCTTCTCTGTGCTCACACGGGGCCAGACCCAGCACTGACCAGCTGGGCCGACACAGTGACCCTTCCAGTCTCTAGCCAGAGGGGCTGGCGGGGGAGCCCTAGTGTGTGGAAACAGCAGTCAGAAGAAAGAAGCCCTGCCCGGCTCTCTCTGCAGCCCTCTGTCCCCGGGCCTCCTCCGGAGGTCTAGCCCAGAGTTGCCCAGATGCAAACCAGCACCAGGCCAGGCAGGTCCCAGTAGCTGGACGCTGCAGGGCTGCCTCTGGGACACTTCCAGTCCCCGCAGGGACCACCTAGAGAGGGTGTGCCTAGCGCCTGTGCCAGGGATGCAGGCTAGCAGCATCCGTAAGCGGACACTGACGCAGCTCTCATCATGGGCCTGAGACCCCAGCCGGCAGCTTGGCCCCCAGACCTCTTCTCATCACTAACATGCAGGTGCTCGTCCCCAAGGCAGGGGGCGCTGTGGAGCCAACAGGGAAAACAGTTGTGGGGTGGGGTAGTGGGGGAGGGCTGTCTGTTCTTCCTCCATCCCCCCCTGTGCTCCAGTTTGGCCTGCCCCCTCCCCATTCCGGGTCCCTTGGGGGCCAGGGTGCTTATCTCGGCTGCACCCTGAGGTCTTCCTCGGGATAATGTGTCCCGGGTGATTCGGGTGATTCATCTCCTGGGCCGGGCCCTTCCTCTCGGTCCTGGGTCAGCCCAGGGTCCTGCGTGTGACTTCCTCCCCGGGCAGGCGCTGGGCCCTGCCCTCCTGCCAGCCCTCCCGGGTTGCTCATTCCAGGCACAGGAGGAGGAAGACCCCGCCTGGCTTGTCATACTGGGGAAAAAGTAGATCTCGGGTCTGGCCACACCCCTGCCCTCAGCGGCTGGATGGGGCCAGGGCCCTGGGGGGCTCTGACCCTCAGCCACACCCATGCGGAAGCTTCTGGGCTGTCTGGACAAAAGGGGTAGCTGGGGGACCCCCTGACTTTATGGCCCTAGTCAGAGGGTGGTGCTCGACCCTGCTTGGAAATGGCAGTCAGAGGGAAGAGGCACTCCTGCTAAAGCCAGGACGGCTCTCTGGAGGTGGAGAGATGGGGACATGCAGCCCCAGCTCCACGGGGCCCCTGGCTTTGCTGTGTGACTTGGGGGCAGTGTCTGCCTCTCTGAACCTTAGTTTCCTTTGGTTGGTCTCTGGCCACACCCAGCGGTGCTCGGGGCTCATCCTGGCTGCACCCAAGGCCTCTGAACTCAAAGGAGAGGGGGTGTGTGTTGAGGGGATGGGAGGGGGTTCCCTTTCTCTGGCACCAGTGCCCTGGTTTCGGAGAGAAAACTTGGTTGGGTTCAGTAAGCTAAAGCAGGGATGCTGGTTCCTGGGCCCCACCAGAGGCCTTAGCGGGGAGAGGCCGGACCCAAGGCCGCAGGAACGGAAATGGGCTGAGAAGGAAAACTGGGGTCACTCAGCAAGGTTTGAACTCCAGTGCCTGCTGTGATCCTGGGCCCTGAGGGTGGTAGGAGACCCCGGAAGCCCCGTACGAGGCAGGCAACGGTGCTTCCCCCTGCGGGCTGTGCACACAGTGAGGACCCCAGGACAGGCACGAGGACCCCACTGTCTGCTCATCCCCGGTCATGCTGGACAGCCGGCCCGGGCCTGCGCCCTAAGCTGGGAGCTGCTCGTGTTAACGTGGGTTCTGCAGTGAGGCCGGCTGGCAGCTGGCAAGACAGATGTCCCCTTTGCTGGTGGCTCAGTGGGGAGCACGGGGTGGGGGTTTGACTCAAGAAAAGAGTGCTCCCATCTCTCTGCTTGACTCACCTCGGCCCCCAGTACTCAGGGGAACGCCCCGTGTAGGCCAGGTCAGCCCCAACCGGGCACGGTGGGTCCAGCGCCTCCTTCATGGACAAGAACTTCAGAAGCGGGCTGGAGCAATAGCACAGCGGGTAGGGCGTTTGCCTTGCATGCGGTTCGATTCCCAGCATCCCATATAGTCCTCTGAGCACCACAAGGAGTTATTCCTGAGTGCAAAGCCAGGAGTAACCCTTGTGCACCACCAGGTGTGACCCAAAAAGCAAAAAAAAAAAAAAAAAAAAAAAAGAACTTCAGGAGCAGGGAAGTAGGAAAGCAAGATTGTTTCCTTGTTTCCACTTCTTCCAAGATTTTTTTCCCACTGAACCCTGCTTAGGAAGATGGGGGGCAGGGGGCTAGGTAGGAGAAATGTGTTCCAGAGAGAATGAGGCAGCAAAAAACAGAGGTAAGCATCGAGACGGGGGTCTGCGGAGAAGGGGGTCTGGAGCCTGAGTGGTCCGGGAGGAGCATTTATGTGACATTTCCTAATTTTTTTTTGAGTTTTACAAACATAAAAGTTAGTCTAAGTGATAGTTGGAAATGATCACTCTGGACAAGAACTGAGCACTGAAAGGAGGCAAAGGGATATAGATTATAGATGATAACCTTTCAGTAAAGCTTAATACCCAAAGGAGAGAGACAGAGAGACAGAGACAGAGACAGAGAGACAGAGAGAGAAGAAAAATACCACAGAGGCAGACTGGGGGTGGCGGTGGCAGGAGGGAAACTGAGGACATTGGTGGTGGGAAATGTGCACTGGTGAAGGGACGGGTGTTGGAACATTGTATGACTGAAACTCAATCATGAACAACTTCGTAACTGCTTATCTCTTGGTGATTTAATACAAACAAGTAAATTAAAAACAAGGCTTATCTAACTCAAAAGGAGAAAGATAACAAAAGGGAGTGTCCTGCCACAGGGATAGGGTGGGATGGAGGGAAGGGGGGGGGGAGGGATACTGGGACTGGTGGTGGTGGAGAATGGGCACTGGTTGGAGGGATGGGTACTTGATCATTGTATAATTGAAAGCCAGACACAAAAGTTTGTAAGTTTACAACTGTACCTCATGGTGTCTCACTAATAAAAAAAAAAGAAAGAAAGAAAGAAACATGTTGTATACAGAGGCCTTGGGGAAAGCTACCAGAGTACAATAAATATAATTCACTGGGTACTAAAAAGTTAAATGCACCAGTAAAGGCCAATTTTGGGGTGCTGCCTTTCAAATAAATTTTACTTGATGCTATAAAAATTTAGGCTCTTGAATATAAGACTGACAAAATGACAAGTTCTTAATAGATTTCCTTTCTTGTAGCTGTCTCCATGCTTTATATATCTGCCAAGTCAGTTCCCAAGTATTACTTGTACAATGTCAGACTCTCCATAGAGTCTACCATAAAGGAAGATTCCAGATCTGTCACAAAACAAACAACACTCTAACTTGGGTTTGATTCTAGATCTGTCCCCCTGCTTGAGCCAAAACTGTCTATGAACCAAACCCAAATTACTTCCTGAGGTGTGTGGTTTTACCTGGCTAGAATAATTGCCATCTCTGATTCCACTCATCACTTTAAAAACCCCATTTTTAAAGCCTAGTCTAAAACCTTGCATCTCAAGCGTTCTTGAATGTTTCCTGATCTTTGATGTGTTTTTCTCCCTCCCCCCACTCCTGAATTCAGACACAACCCTTCGGTATATATTCATATGAATTTTTCAGAAAGGTCCTTCTTTGAGGACTGGATTCATGTCTTCCCTGGCTCCTTTGTCCTTGCATATCCTAAAAAAGTTAAATGCACCAGTTAATGGGTCAGCAAGTTCTGAACAGAAGCCCAGGCTTAACTGTCAAACATACCTACTGCAGAAATATTTCTTATTTGGCCTTGGACTAAATACTTATAATAGAAGTATAATTTGGGAAATATTGAAAAATTGATTTCCTAAAATAAAGGAGTTCGACTTTTAAAAACTTATGATACAGATCTTATTTAAGAGATTATATACTTATTTATATTTCAAGGACTTTGTACTCTATAATATGAATCAAACTTAGGGCCTCACACAAGCAAATGAAGTGCTCTGTCACAAGGCCACATCCCTGGTAATATGCATTTTTTTTTAACACAGATCTAATCCAAAATTAGCATGTTGAAGTTAATGTGTATCACTAGTGACTCACACTTGAATGTGATTTAATTAACAAAAATTGCTGTATCTGAGTCAGTGTGTTAATGCAGAATTTGGCCCAGAATTTAATGTAGTGATTTGATTTTTTGTTTTAAAATTTAAATTATTATGTATTTAATTTATTAGTTAAGTTACTGTTTATTCTGCCCTCGCCGGAGGCCCATTCTCTGGGCTGGAGCGATAGCACAGTGGTAGGGCTTTCGCCTTACAGGCGGCCAACATGGCCGACCCGAGTTCGATCCCTCCGCCCCTCTCGGAGAGCCCGGCAAGCCACCGATAGTATCTCGCCCGCACGGCAGAGCCTGGCAAGCTACGTGTGACGTGTGACGTATTCAGTATGCCAAACACAGTAACAACAAAGTCTCCAATGGAGACGTTACTGGGCCCGCTCGAGCAAATCTATGAACAATGGCAGGACCGTTGACTTGTTACTATTTTTGGCATATCGAATACGCCATGGGGAGCTTGCCAGGCTCTGCTGTGTGGACAGCAAGCCCCGTAGCTTGCTGGGCTCTCCGAGAAGGATGGAAGAATCGAACCTGGGTTGGCCATGTGCAAGGCAAATGCCCTATCCTCTGGGCTTCAGGTGCATTACTTCACAACAGTCTGGCAGAGAAAAGAGGACTTTGCCTCTTTAAGGAGCAGCTGCAGCTCAGAAAGGGCTGCCCTGTTTGGTAAAGGGTAGAAGTGGGGCAGGGATTCTTCTTTCAGACACACCCAAGCTCAGGACCAGGCCACGGCCCTCAGTGCCCATCTCGGGGGCTCTGCCTGCTGGCAGCTGGGTGCAAGACTCTCACTGATTTTCCTCTGGCAGGCAAAACCAGGCATGCTGACCTCCAGCACCAGGCCCCAGGAAGGCCACAGGAAGTACAAGTCCCAGCATGACCAGATGATCTGCAAGTGCCTGTCTCTGAGCATCTCTTACGCCGCTACCATTGGGGGCCTCACCACCATCATCGGCACCTCCACCAGCCTCATCTTCTTGGAACACTTCAACAAGTAAGTAACTTGCTGCTGACGAGCATCTGCTGACCCCTGACACCGGTGGCAGCCAAACTGGACACGGTGGGGGGGGGGGGAGCACCACAGTACCAAGGCACCAGGAGCAATCCCTGTGGGAGAGGGAGAAAGAAGAGTGGATGACGTCATTACTCTGGAAAAGATGAGGCTGGGCCCGGAGAACCCCACCAGGGGCAGTTCCAGGAGGCAGAGGGAAGAAATGACCTCCGAAGAGAGCCCCCCAGCAAGGGTTGGGGTCACACACAATCCTGTCTTTGCAGAGCTCAGAGCCATGGGAAAGGGGATGGAACCGCCTGCAAAGATGCCGGGACAAGGGCTGGAGTAATAATTCAGCGGGTAGGGCGTTTGCCTTGCACACAGCCAACCTGGGTTCGATCCCCGGCATCCCATATGGTCCCCTGAGTACTGCCAGGAGTAATTCCTGAGCGCAGAGCCATGAGTAACGTCTGAACATTGCTGGGTGTGACCCAAAAAGAAAAAAAAGATGCTGGGACATGACCAGTGAGGCCAGGAAAAGCCTTGGAAGGATCCCCAGCAGGTTGTGAGGTGTCAGGTGCATGGTCTTGAAAACTCACTGGAGGATGACTTGGAAAGGAGACAGCAGGCAGCAGGAAACCGTGTGGGCATAGCCAGAGATGCCCAGGAGAGAGCTGCTGTGGGCCTGGGGCCCAGCAGCCAGTGGAGGGACCTTGGTCAGCTCACGCAGAGACTCATGGGGAGGATTAGGAAGAGCAGGAGGGAAGGAAGGGCCACGGCAGGTTGCCGGCACCCCAGTGCCCAGGCCTGCCTGGTGTCCCTGAGCCTCCCGAGGGAAGCATGAGATGTTGGCACTGAAGCTGCGACGTCTCCTTAGCAATGCAGAGCTGAACGTCAAGAGAAACACTGAGTCTGAAGGTGTTCGTTTAAAGCCCCGGGATGGGTGCTGGAGTGATAGCACAGCGGGTAGGGCATTTGCTGTGCACGCGGCCGACCCGGGTTCGATTCCCAGCATCCTTTATGGTCCCCCGAGCACCACAGGAGTAATTCCTGAGTGCATGAGCCAGGAGTAACCCCGGTGTATTGCTGGGTGTGACCCAAAAAGCAAAAGGAAGAAAGAAAGAAAGAAAGAAAGAAAGAAAGAAAGAAAGAAAGCCAGCCCTGGGCTATCGCCCAAGGCCACTGTGCCTGGAGGGCCCCACACACTTGGCTCAGTGCTCCGCCATCAGCATCCTGAAGACCTTCATCCTTTTTTTTTTTTTTTTTCGGTTCTGTGTTGGGACTGCACCTGGCAGTGCTGGGTGATTACTCCTGACTCTGTGTTCAGGGATCACACCCGGCAGGGGCCAGGGGAAGTGTAGGGGATGCCAGAGATGGAACTTGAGCTGGGTCCTTCTGCTAGGCAAGCTCCCTGCTCTATGTGCTTCCCCTCTGCACCCCTGTGCATCCTTTTTTTTTTTTAGTGAGACATCGTGAGGTACAGTTGTAGACTTACAAATTTTTGTGCTTGGGTTTCAATTATACAATGATCAAATACCCATCCCTCCA
>JAOXYA010010992.1:0-14000 GCA_028565675.1 Sorex palustris | reverse complement strand
TGGTGGGGGAGGATGGGCACTGGTGGAGGGTTGGGTACTTGATCATTGTATATTTTTTTTAAATAATAAAAAAAAAATTAAAAAAAAAGACTATATAAAAAAAATAAAATAAAATAGAATCTTGAACAGAGAGAGAAAAAAAAAATTATGAGCCCAAGTTCTTTCGTTTGCCTTAGTTCTAAAATACGTAGAGGTCAGATTTGAAACAAAGAGTTGAGTTTATTATGTAAATATTTCAAGCAGCAACTCATGTTTGTATAAATTTATGGGAGCAATATGACACAAAATAATATTTTTTACATTGACATTTATGAGTGCCTCTTATAAGAACATTTTATATAGAACATTAAAGAACTAATTGATGATACTTTTAAATCAATTAATAAAAAGACTTTAAAGATAGAGTTGAAATGCACTATTTATTTTATATGTAATCTGGTGAAAAAGGCACTCTCATCCACTGCTGGAGGGCATGTTGTATGGTTCCACCCCTATGAAAAACAGTTTGAACAGTTCTCAGTAAACTCAAAATTCAGCTATCATATGATCCAGTAATGCCACTTTGGTGTATCTAGGACAGAAAGGCATTCATTCAAAAGTACATATGCACACCACTATTTATTGCAGCACTTGTACAAGAGACAAGATTTGAAATCAACCTAGATGTCCAATATCAAATCAGTGGAGCATAAAGATGTGATATATATACAATAGAAAAATATGGAGCTATAAGGAAAGATGAAATCATATCATTCAAATAAAGATTCACAATGCTTGTCAAATGCTAAACCCTATACTATTTTTACAGCAAAATTTAATGTTGTTTACATCATGATTTTACAAGATTTCTGGGGCATGGAATTATTTTGATGTAGTTGTTTTTGGTTAAGTAAATGCATTAAATTCCATATAGTTATTTGATCTATGGAACATGGCATAGCAAATGTTAGGCTGAGAAAATACTGAAAACAATAGACCTTCTTATCATAGGAATGAGAACAAATGTCATAATTATCAATTAATAAGAACATTTTTATAGAAACTTTAATGTGCTTTACAATCTTAACTTGTGTAGTTCTATAAGAACACTCTAGCCTTTCTTCTTGTGCATAAAATAACAGTACGAACATCCACAGCAGTTTATTATTCTGATGAAATATATCTGTATAAATAAACACAGAATACCTATTTTGTTTTTCCCTGTTTGTGTATATGAAACACATTTATCTATAAGATGAAAAATAGCACAAGGGCCAAGGCACCTGCCTTGCAGGTGGTGGAGCCTAGTTCTATCCCTGATGACAAAGGATCTACCAAGCGACACTAGGTGAAACTCTGGAGGCTCCTGATCACTATCAGGGTCATCTCCAGGGTAATCTCTCAGACAGGGCAGTGCAGCTCTACGTCGCTGGGCCCATTTAACCAAAGGCCTGACTGGCAGAGACTGGACCAGAGAACCTCAGTCTCTGAGCATTGTTCAGGAGCCCCTTCAAGGAAGGGAAAAAAAAAAAGAAAAAAACAACAACCAATATTTCAAACCAAGATAAAAATCATTGTTTAGTTCTCCAAACACCAGGCCAAATATATTTCTATACTGAACCCAAACATGTGAATTCTCTTAGATTTTACACATAATTAAAAATCCTATAGATTTTCTAACTGTAATGAAATCACATTTTGTATCTTGAATGAAACAGAATTCTATGGTAATTCTTTTTCTGGGCTTTGTATAAAAATGTTTAACATCTCTTTGTTGATAATAAACAATGTCATTTTCCAGTTTATATCCAGCAACAGCTCACTGTTGACCATTTAGAATAGATTTGCATTATAAAAACTTCTTTGGTTTTTATTCACCTCTATATTTTAATCTCTAGAAAACACTCTAGTATAATATGTTCTAATTCTGAGATTTCAATTAATCTTTGTAGTTTCAAATTATATTGAGAAATCAGAAAAATTAATTACTGCTTTATTTGTCTTTTCAGTGGGATAGCAATTTGTTCACTAGTAATTTGGTATCTTATTCATAGTATCATTAATAGTAAAGAATTTTTCTTTTTAAACAATGGTTTTAGGGATTGGTTTAAAAATAATGGAGGATTTTCTACAAACAAACAAAAAAAATAGTACAGTCCGTAAGGCACTTGCCTTGCATGCAGCTGACCCAGATTTAAACGCTGGCATCCCATATGGTGCCCTGGGAACCACCAGGAGTGATTTCTGAGTGCAGAGCCAGGAGTAACCTCTAAGTTTTGCCAGGTGTGGCCCCAAAACCAATAAAATAAAATAAATGTCCTTTAATCAGCTGCTGCAAAATTTTGAAACTCAACCTTGAACTCTCCCTGTTCTGAAGGGAGTTCTGTTTTTGGTGGGTCTTCTTTTTTTCCCCTTGCAGTGTTGGAGACCCAATTCAGGCAAGGCTTGTTTCATTGTTGAGTCACATGGGGTTGAGTAGTCCCATCAGGATTATCTTTTAACACATGACCTCTAAGGATACTTTCCCAAATCCCCTCTGCTAATAGGGGAGACTTTCTCTTACTCCCTGGAAGTTTTATGGATTTCAAGTGTCCTCAGATTTCTCAAAAGTTCATCCTATTATCCTTTGTGTCTCTGGAAACTACCATCATTCCTGACACTTATCAGGTACCAGGAAATATTGATTGCTAAAGTTATATATCTTTCCAAAACTAAAAAAGACAATAGTTCACAAGTCAAATGTCTTGGAGAAGACTGGAAAGAAAAAGATTGAAAATGTCAAATGAGCTTAGCAAAGCAGCTCACAGGTAAATTTGCAGAATGATGTCCAGTGGTATAGCAGGGATATAATTCAAATCTTGGTAATTTAAAGATATGTAGGAGGCGGAAGTATAGAATGAAGATACTTTTCTTAGTAGAGCTCACATGTAAACTGATGGAGAGGATGTGAACAAAAAATGATGCAGACGGCTTTCTTTTTCCTGTATTCCATGAGAAGTTCATGTTCTAAATATGTCATTTTGAATGTTTTCTAAAGAAGCAAAAATTATTTCTTAAAAATAAAACAAAAAACTCATGCCCTTCATGAAATACTCAGTTCATTAAATTCTATTTCCTGCAGCCACAAATCAAGTATAGCTGAGAAATTTACAAGGCTTATACATAAAATATTCACATTTTCCCTATGAATTAATTTGCAACCAGACTGAAGCAATATTTAAAATGTAACATGTAAGAATTCTGCTCACATGAAAATCCAGTTTTGCCACATCAGAGGAAGTGTTAATCACAAATGAGGCTACTCCATCATAATTTGTTGTGCTTTGTTTTATATCCAGATCTGCCTTCAGAGTTTTATAAGTTGTTTTTGCTTCCATGGTTACTGGAATTCCTTTTACAAAATGGCCATCAATATCCTTCACCTGTACCTATTGGACCAAATCCATTTCAACAGCTAGTTAACACTGTTCACTATAAAAACACAGTAAACTAAACAATAGTAAAGTTAGACCCTTATGCAAAAATTCCTGCAATTTCACTCCCAAGCACAAACATTAGAATCTAGTGACCGAATGCAGTTCTACCAATGTTCCGATCTAAGAATTCCAGACATATTTATTAATTACATTCAATTCAGTGTATATAACCGAATTGTTAACTAAGTAATTGTCACGAGCTGGGAAAATTTTTATTGCCTTGTCTTACTACTCAACCCCTCAGCCTTTTCTCCCTTTAAATATCTTTGCTGCAGTTTATGTAGCAACAAAACCTCCCAGAGATCCTCTTCCTTCCACTGACCTAGCATGACCCCTGTCAGATTTTCTAGTTATCTCACCTTGATGGGAAATGGAAGCCCCGGCTTCAGGAAAAGAGAAGTATCAACTAAATCCAGTGTGTAGGGGAAAAGAATAAATTTGACAACCGCTTCTTTATCCTCATGGATAAATGTACCTAATGGAATAATAAGTATTACTCTGAGAATCTGGCAAGTACTATGCATCACATCTGTTTACATGGGCACCCATTCTGTTCCTCTATTTATTTGTATAAGAACAAATACACCGTAGATTCCCTCATCATTTAACACAAAAATATTCAGGCTGGAGCAATAGCACAGTGGGTAGGGCGTTTGTCTTGCACGCAGCAGACCTGGGTTCAATTTCCAGCATCCCATAAGGTCCCCTGAGCACTACCAGGGGGTAATTCCTGGGTGCATATAGAGGAGTAACCCCTGTGCACTGCTGGGTGTGACCCAAAAAGCAAAAGAAAAAAAATATGATCCTAAGACTGGTTTGATTTCTATAATCATTGTGGAAGAGTCTGACCCCTCTAAGAACCAACAATGTGCAGTTATCAGAGAGGTGGTAAGATTTTCATATGTCAACTTTAAAATAGCATGTCCTGATCCAGACCATTTCTCAGCTACCATCCCATTTGCTCTTCAGATATTGGAAAGACTCAGACGTCCTCAAGAAACCAATAATCTTGTTGGAAGAGATACTCTCTTATATAATAGCTTGTTTTCATTTCAAGACCATTGTTCAAATGCTCAATTGGGTGCTAGAAGACATGGTGTTGCTTTAATGATGTGTAAGCAAACACTAAAATTCCTCACTGATGCTCTTATAATTGAAATAATTTTATGATCATTTTGTTGCAAGTGTCATTTTCTGGTATCAGCCTTACCTCTTCTTTCTAATCACATGAAAGCCTAATCTCTCCATCTATGATTTGGGATCATTATTATAGGAAGATGTTTTTCATGATCATCTCATGTGTATGAAACACATGGGCAGTATTTTGATGGAGCAGTTATACTTGTTTATCCTCAAATTAATGTAAATTACCCCTGAGGGAAATTCAAACGTGAAGAAGTGTGAGACAGCCCAGAGAAACTCTACAACAAGGATGGATATACACAAGCACCACCACCACCATGCTTAACATGTGTGTCCCACAGCTAGTACCTAGACCAATTGTGTGACCATCATGACCAAGTACCTTTGACCCCAATCATTACAATAATAAAAACAATAGAAAGGGAAGAAGAAAACTGTGAGAAACAGATAAATATATTACTTTAGAAACTCACTTGCTTCTACCTCCACAAAAATAGTAAGGTAGTTGTTATTTAAATCTTCTAGGCTTTTCTTTAATCGTTTAATTTCCTTTGAAGCATTAAAATTTATTTGTGCAACACCATCAACCAGCTGTTTTTCAAAAAGAGAAAAAACTGTTGAAGCTGTAATTTTATGGAAGAACTCACAAAGAAGAGACAGCAAACTCTTTCATTAGTCTGCAAAAATCTTCCCTTGACAATGGCATTATAATTACAGCTAGAGAAAAGAATGCCAAGTTCATGCCTGTGAGGTCTCTACCCACTGATCCATATTTAGGTCAGTCCTTTTAAGAACAAAGAATCGGACATATTACAGAACCATGAAGGAAGATCTCGAATAGCACTGAAAAATGTCTGATGTAAAGCCATGTCTTATTCTTTTCAGATTGTGAGGCTGTCATTTGGGTACCATTGATTCTGATGGAATCTAATGTAAAGTACAGGCTTCCATGCCCATAAAAGAGGTTAAATTTCTTAGAAAGAAGATTTTGGGAATTCAATGGAATTTATCCAAATGTAAATTATTATTAGTTCGGTAGTTCGGTTTAGTTCTATAAATTCTTGGAAGAGAAAGTCCACTTTTATTATCTATATTCTAGTAAATTTCTTCCAATTTTACAGTATTGTAAAAGTTACTTAAACTATTCTTACATTTGTTGACTCTATTCCTGCAAATATATTTTTATGTCCACCATCATATAAATCTTCTTTTATTGTAAAGAGGACAAAAACTTTAGCTTCAGGTAAATTCCTAGTATAAGAAAATCTGTCAAAAGAAAATATAAATAACTTCTTTTAGACAAGGCAGTTACAGTAACGAGATCAAATGTAACCACATGAAATTTGCTATTTGTTCTGGAAATTGTGTTCATATAAAGTAATGCATGTCACTTATATATTTCATGGGTGCTAAGCTAAAGTAGATAGTTTTATCTTCCTGACAAATGAGGAAATTGAGTACTAGAATGATAAAAAGAACTTGTTCAGTTTTCCAGTTCTTAAGTTTATACTGACTTAGCGTAGAACTGAGCTTAGGATCCATGTGCAAGAGTCTACACTTTACTGATTACTATAGCATATTGTGGCAATTAGGGTTCCACTCCCTGGGGTAAAAGGTACAATATTACATTGATCTCACATGTAGTGGAGAAAAGTTATTTATAAATTAGCCCATATATTCCTTTAGAGTCGAAGAAAATATGAAATTTCCCTCTTGAAATATAAAGTAGGAAGCCACTGTTCCTATTATGAACCTGCTAAGTCTGAATTCTGAATCTGTTTACTCTAGAATGGATTTGAATACTAAGTGGTACAACCAATAATTATTTACTTTTATAAATAAAATTAATCAAATATTTTGATACAATATTTAAAATTTTTAATAGCTGAGTAGTGGCAATCACTTTAATAGTTATTTAAATGGTGGTATTCAATTTAACAATTATATTTAATGTCTAGGATTCTTTCTCATAAAAAGATTGTAGAACAGGGGCTGGAGCGATAGCACAGCAGGTAGGGCAGTTGTCTTGAACGCGGCCAACCTGTGTTTAATTCCCAGCATCCCATATGGTCCCCTGAGTACTGCCAGGGGTCACATCTGAGTGCAGAGCCAGGAGTGACCCTGTGCATTGCCGGGTGTGACCCAAAAAGCAGAAAAAAAGAAAATATTGTAGAATAATGGCAAGAATCCAATTAACAGATAACCTTTAGACAAATCTTGAACAGACTCCAACAAGTATGGAAGTTATTTTTAATTATAGTAGTTTTTAACACAGATGTAGTCTTTTCAACATAGTACCTAGGCTAACACTAATAATCTATCATATTAATTTCTAAAATGATATATTTGCATTCAGTAAATGAATCTAATAATTATAGCTCTCTTACCTAGCTTTTATAGTAATCGTGAAGTTCTCAACGTTTTTGTGGCTAATAATATTGTTTTCTGGTTCTACGATGACATAAAATTGTGGTTTTTCTGAATAAAAAAACATAAGCAGAAAATCTAAACACTTGCAATTATAACTGTTAATCAAAGAGAAATTTTTTAGGACAAAGGAACAGATGAACATTGGAAGCATGAATATCCTTCTCATTCTGACTAGTCACACTCCTGGGAGTCTCTGTACCTCAGATTTAGGATGAGTCACATCTTTTCCTCCCACATCCTGTCCTAATTGTACATATGCTACCATCTTCCATGAAGACAAGAGCTAATCTTGCTTCTCTGTGTAAACTAGTCTCCCCAATGACTTTCATATAGTGTTTGGTAGATGTCTGCTAAATTGAAAATAATTTGCTGCTTTAGTGTGTCTGGTATTTAACAATACCATTTAGTGCCCAAAATGTGGTAATTATTTTCAAGCTTATTATGTAGAAAATATATCTTGTTATAACATCCAGAGAATAGCATTACGAGAGAGAGTGAGAGAGAGTGAGTGAATGTAAGTGAGTGTGAAAGAGAGAGGAGAGAGGAGAGAGAGAGAGACAGAGAGAAAGAGAACTAGAACAAAGAGATAAGGGAGTCTTGGCTCCAGGATGACCAGGTCAGGGGGTAACAGGTAAAGCAAGTATCTCGCTGTTCTGGTTTTTTCTCACTGTGTCAGAGAAAAATGTCCTCCAATGTAGTAGGAAAAAGGCAAAGCCAGGATTCTATGAATAGAACTGAGTTCAAGACAGTTAGTAAGCAACTCAAAGCTCAGCTTAATCACTTAGGAGGATATTTGGTTGTATTACGTAAATATGTGAAACATTTTCAATTTTAATATGCAATTTCTATTCTCTGTGAATTAGACATACCTCAGTCTCCCATCAAGCTGGTAAGAGAAAACATGGTAAAATAGCTTAAGAATAAATTTATATAAGAGTACTCAAATTAACAGTTTCACGTGAGACTATGAAATAAAAATGTAAGTCATTAATTATTAGTTCAATTAATATTATTTCAAAAATAGTACTATAATTTGCTAAACATATCACTGACATTTAGGGCTGATGGGAATGAGCACTGACTAGGGTTTAGGGGTGTACTTTCACTCTCAGACTGGACAAAGTAGTGGTAAGAATTTGAGTCTCCCTATTTCTCTCAGCTTGAGCCTCCTTACTTGACCTTGACTTTACATGAAGGGGATTAAAATAGATGATCCTCAGAGTGTCAGACTAGAACACACATGGATCTTTATGGGACATGATCTAATCCTGCTTGGTAATGGGGTTTGACCCATTGCAGAACCAAGAGGGAAACAAACCCTAGAGGCATGTGACTAAATTGAATGAGTCAGTGCAAGAGCCCACCCAGGTCCGTGGTCTACTGTGTCCTGCTCCTCCTCTGGGCATCTGTCATCAGGCCCTTCCTTCAGTCTCCGATCAGTACTTAGTCTGGAAATTGTAGGAAACTATTCCTTAAAATAGGCCCTGGAAATATTAGTAATTTAAGAGCTATTACCATGTATTTTCAACTCAAAAAATGTAGTTCCTGTTGTTGTGAAGTCCTCTTTATATTTAGCTTTAACTGTCCATAAACCATAACTGTAAAAACAGAACATTCAAAAATTAGCCATCATCAAATGATAGATCTTTAATTTAGTCAATGATTATATCTAGTATTCAGATGAGATTGTAGCTAAAGTCAAGCACTGTTATTATTGCATTATTTATGAATTCGTGAAAGTACTACAAAAATTCCATGGAATCATCATCTTATTATCTCCACTTTATCATCAAGAAGATGAGTCCCAGAGAGGTTAAGTAATCAGCCCTGGTTGTACAGGTGGAGTTAGGATTTTATTGATCATTCTGGTTCTAAAGTCCCCTTGACCACAACTCAATGCTAGTGGGTGCTGTTCTCAGTGTCAGATTTATGGATGACCTAATATACCATATCTTAAAGATGTTTCAAGACTATAAATGCTCATTACATATAATATGCATTTAAGCATATTATATATTTATATATTATGCACATATAAACATGCATTGTAATATACAATATTATATATTAAGAAAATGTATGTATATATTTATATATTAATGTATAATATTTATGCATATAATACATATTTAATATATAATATAAATTTTAAGAAGAATTGCACATATGGAAAACTGCTTTCATTTTACTTATTCTCTAGGGTATCATAGTATAAATTTAGCTAGAGTCTATTTAAATTTAAATGCATTGATCACTCAATCACTCTTGAAGTTTAACCACATACTAGATATCATATACTATACAGTATGCCAGAAAATATAAACTGTGTTTCTAGGACCATTTGCCAAATATGAAGTCAAACATATTATGCATGATAAATGATTCTTGAATAAATATTCATAAATTTTAAGAAACTGTGTAGAAACTGTTAAAATGACCAAATGAGTTTTCAATGTTTGAAAAAAAGTGAGAGTCACTTTTCACTGTCACCGTCACTGTCCTCCCGCTGTTCATCAATTTGCTCCAGTGGGCCCAGAACATTGTGAGACTTCTTGTTACTGTGTTTGGCATATCGAATACATCACGGGTAGCTTGCCAGACTTTACTGTGCGGGCGCGATACTCTCCGTAGCTTTCCGGGCTCTCTGAGAGGATTGGAGGAATCGAACTGAGGTATAAGGCAAATGCCCTACCTGCTGTGCTATGGCTCCAGAGTCACTTTTATTATTCAAAATTTTTTCATTCCTAGGATAGAACCACATGCCGGGCATGCACTCTACTACTTAGCCACAACTCTGGTCCCCCAAATTATTTCTTTTATTTTTGTTTTTGGGAGCCACACTCAGTGATGCTCAGAGGTTATTCCTGGCTCTGCCCTCAATAATCACTCCTGGAGGTGCTTAGTGGACCAGATGGGATGCTGAAGATTGAACCCAGCTCAGCTGCATGCAAGACAAGCACCCTACTTGCTCTACTCTTGCTCTGGTCCCTCCACATTATTTCTTGAGGGCTGGAGTGGCAAAAACAAAGGCAAAAGTGAACCTGGTCACTAGACAGATCTTGGTTCCCATTTCAGACCACCATTCACAGGCTTTGTGATCATAAACAGGCCTAAAGCTTCTAACCTCATCTTAGACATGAGAATGATAAAGGACCCGAGTACTTGGCACAGAGGGAAAATTCATGAATTCACAAATGTTAATTTAATTTTCATTTTGAATTATTAAAATTTCAAGACATTTGGCACTATGAACATTTCAAATATCAAAATCTTTCAAGTCCTAGGAATTAATGTGGTAAATTAAAAATCTATGCACTATTAAATGCTGGGCTGAAGCATTTAATAATCTTCAAGCACAGCAGATAGGGCGTTTGCCTTGCAAGTGGCCAACCTGGGTTTGATTCCTCCGTCCCTCTCGGAGAGCTCGGCAAGCTACCAAGAGTATCCCGCCCACACGACAGAGCCTGGCAAAATCCCTCTGGCGTATTCCATATGCCAAAAACAGTAACAAGTCTCACAATGGAGACATTACTGGTGCCCGCCCAGCAATTCGATGAACAATGGGAGGACAGTGCAGACAGACAGTGCTATTAAATGCATACTAGTGGATACACTACATTTGTACTTTTTGTCATTTCTATTAAAGTCTCAGCATCAGTGGGACAGCAGATATCTCTGGCAGTGTCCATTGCTTGAACTTTTCTGTGAAAAGTACAACTGAATTGCATCGAGTAGACTAGCTTGGTAATAAGCTCATTAGATTCTATGAGGCCTCTGCTTTACCATGGAAGTGCCCGAGCCAATGTCCCTTTCTAAGTAGACACTGGGCCTTGAGAAAAGTAGTCAGAATCAAACAATCTTTCTATCAGCTCATTTTGGTCATATATAAATGGTTCTATGTCACAATACCCAGTATTCTCTTATGCAAAATAACTTTAACAATAAATAATTAAAAATACTCAGGAAAGGATGGGATCTTGAAGTCAGGGAAAGTTATAATTCCAGGATTTGTATATGTTCCGACCAGGTCAGTTTCTTTTCCACCTGGATCCTGTGAATAAAAAGAAAAGCAACTCCAAGGTCTGCTTTTTAAAAGTCTAAAATATGAAGTCAAACATATTATGCATGATAAATGATTCTTGAATAAATATTCATAAATTTTAAGAAATTGTATAGAAAGTAGCACAAGCAACATTGTCCACAACTGAGACCATGACTGCCAAGTAGTCAGTTTGATATTAGAAGATAAGATAATTATAATTGAGGCTTATATGTATAATAGGAATAAATAGGATAATAAATATTCAAGATAGATTAAATAAAATCTGATGGTTCTCTCCCTACATTTCCTTTCTCTAAATGGGACCTCTAGGATAATCTTCAAGCACAGTTTTCATGCCATGCCCTACAGATTTCCTTGGCTCCCTATTGCTTTCAAAATCAATTCTAACTATACCAGGGCATGTTGTGGCAATGACCTCTGACCTCTTCGATGTCTCTTCTGCATGGGGGATACCAAAAGGGACTCACAACCTATGTGGAGCCATTCACATTCACAACAGGTTCGCTTGAACCTGTCCAAGCATCCCACCCTCGCAATCCTCCCACTGTAAAGTAACGCTTTGAAGTTGATACTGCATCTCCCTAACCCCTTTCAGGGACTCTCTGCTGTGGCCAAGCCACTGTCATGGTCAGCAGCACATTTTGCTTTTTTGTGGCTCTAATTTCCTGCTTCTTTTGTAGCTATTTTGACATAATTTAGCTTCTATACATTAATCCTTCTCGGTGATTTAAAAATTGAAACAAGATCAGGGACTGGCTTCATCCTTTAGTGCTACCTTCCAGAGTAATTTACTAATCATCTTGTCTAAGCAACTCCCCTTAGGGTTGCCCTGCTTTTGGTCCTGCTATTGCCTTTACCTAGTTTATTGCATTAAATTATAAAATCAGTTGATTGCTATCGGTATGATTTTCACAATCATTTAAATTCTCTAAGCTTCAACCCTTTCATCTATAAAAAGAAATAATAATCTAAGTAATCCTATAATGTTGTCATGATGATACAATGCATGTCATGGACATCTCACTGGTACCCCCCACGGCCACACAGGGATCCTTCACAGCCCTCACCACAGCTGCCTATGCCACTCAGGTAACATGAGGATACAACATTTAACAAACCCACTTTAAAGATGGAATGACTGTAGCATGCTCTTTTAGTGGGCTGTCACAATATATTTCCGATAACATTTATATACCAAATTGACCACTGGATAAAATTACCAGATTGTACTCAAAATAGATGCCAAAAGAATCTTTCTATTCCTTAATATTAAATAAGTTTATGTCACATTTGACTAGAATTAAAATAAGCAAAACTCATTATTCATATAATGAAAACACCAAGGTTAAATTTTTATTGAAATTAGTGTTATACTCACTATAAAAGTTAAGGCAACTTCTCGTTGGGATGGCTGTAGGTCTTCATCCAATGAATAAGCTCTAACCTTTACTGTAAAAAACATTATTATTAAAGTTCCTTCAGCTCTAAGTGACTGATATTATTAATAGCTTGGAAGATAAGACCATAAAACTTTAAGAATGTAGAAATGATAAAAATTTTAGTCTGAATGGTAGATGAATTAATGTGTTAGATATAAACACTATCTTAAAGTAGAACTATTATTATTTTCAGATAAAAGTCTTAAATGGGATAGCTTAAATATTTCTTTTTGCTTAAAATACGATTCAGCTTATCAAAAATTGTTTTACTCAACCTTTTGTATTTTTAAGCCAGCTATAGAGCAGCGCAGTTATGATCTCATCAGGTACTCAAAAACCATATCTAAGTGTATGAGGCAGTGTTATTACCTGTGTTGGGAGAAAAGCCCCTTTTGGGCTGCTTTGAAGTGCAACCTGTTGCAATGCATATCACAGTTCAGTGTTACCTGGGGACAGGATGTTTCTGGGAAATGTGCTGTGAAGTGTGACCCTAACTATAGAAAACATTTTTGTTCTGATCACCCTGTGTGACCAGTTGCACCCTCCCACCACCCTCCTCAACCTATATAAAGGCTTGATGTTCCTCAATAAAGGGGAACTCCTTTACAGGGCCCACACTGCTCTTGTGCTTTTTTTCTCTTTCCTTGGAGGAGGCGATGGCAAGGTTTGCTCTTTTCCTCGGACCCCTCCCCTTAGCTGGAGGGAAGCTCAGCCTTGTCCTTAGGGCTCTGAGAGGTGGCCCCTTGCTGGATGAGGGAGCACGCTGAACAGAGGCCAGGAGGAGACCCCCAACAGCATGGAAGAGACATTGCCCTATTGCTAAAATACCAATCCTGAGGTTCATCTTATCTCACCTGAAATCATCATCATTACCATAACCAGAGACATAAAATACCAATTCATTCTTCCTACCCCTAAAAACTGTACCTGTTTTATTTGTGAGATAATGGTAAGAGAGAATTTTCTGGAAAAAAGACTGAGATTATTTTCAGTGGAAACAAATTGAGGCAAACACTATTCAGTGAATTTTGCAATTTGGTTCAAAATTGCCCAGGTGAAAATGATACTTAGGGGCTTGGGAGATAGCTCAAAGGGCTGGAGTACATACTTTATATTCTGGAGTCCCATGTTCTTTCTTCCCCATCACCAGTGAATGTGCCCCAAAGGAAAATAAAAATGAAATTGAAATATCATTTGTAAGAGAGTATATTGAGAATTTTAAAGTTCTGTCCAAGTTAAAATTCGGCACAAGTATTAACTTTTCATTCCATCATGCAACACTTTTTAAAAACCATTCTGAAAGAAAACTTGGCATCATCATTAGATAGGACTTTTTAAAAAATCTTGCACTGATTATTTTTATCATTACTTTATATATATATATATTTTTTATTTTATTTTTTCCAGACTTACATATTTTTGTGCTTGGGTTTCAATTATACAATGATCAAACACCCATCCCTCCACCAG
>JAOXYA010010983.1:0-14001 GCA_028565675.1 Sorex palustris | reverse complement strand
CCCAGAGCGAACAGATGCCATTGGGCTACACTAGCACGGGACAGGGACAAATGGAGACATTACTGGCGCCCGCTCGAACAAATCGACGACTAATGGGAAGTTAAGTGATAAGTGATCAAATATAGTGTGGCAATCCTGGAAGATGGGTATTAAGTATCTTATGATGTGTCTGGAAAGCATCTTGGAGCGTGGCGGAGGCTGGGTAGTGGAGGTAGTGGAGGTAGTGGAGGTCTGGTGGTGAGGTATTTATCTGGTACTGGTAGGGTGGGCCTTCTGTGTGTAATCCCTGGGTCACCAGAGGTTTGTAGAAGCAGACAGGGCAGGGGAGGGTGGGGCTCCTGATTTTAATCCCTTGGTCACCTGAGCTTGGTGGGAGCAGGCAGAGGATGTCTGTTCCTGGGTCCGTTGAGCCTGGAGTCCAAGGTCTCAGGGTTCCGCTTACCTGGTTATGTAGGGCTTCACTCATGCGTGAGTCTCGGCCTGAGCATCTGGAACACATCCTGGAGCATGGCAGCAGCTGGGTAGTGGAGGTAGTGGCATATTCAATATGCCAAAACCAGTAAATACAATGGGTCTCATTCCCATGACCCTGAAAGAGCCACCAGTACGGCAGCTTTAAGAAGGATGAGGAAGGAAAGGCTGATGAAATCTCAAGGCAGAACTAGGCTGCCAAAATGAAGAAAGACAAAAATGACTGTACTTTCAAGACACATATACTGGCATCCGATGCATCCATCGAGGACCTTATGGTACAAGCGTGAAAGACCAAGTACAACATCACTGGTCTGACAGAGACAAGAAGACATCAATCACATCACACCGTTTTCCACACTGGAGAAGAACTGTTCCTTGGAATATGTGAAAAAAGAGGAGTCAGTGGTGTCAGTGTCCTTGTCAACACGAACTTGGCCATAAATATTGATTCATTCAAATGTATAACTACCCGAATTGGACAACAACACTTGAATAGATGTGGCTCATTGCCAGCAGTTTCTATCTTTGTTGTCTACGCACCAACATCCAAGTGTGATGAAGGAGAAATTGAGAAGTTCTACATGGAGCTGGAGAAGTGTTATAAAGAAGACCACAACTTCTACAAGATCATTGTCGGTGATTTTAATGCAAAGATAGAACTGAGAAGATCAGCCAAAAACCCCACATAGGGACCCATGGCCTAGAATGGAAAGAACAGGGTGAGAGACTGTCTGAGTTCATCATGTCGACCAAGGACATCCATGGTAACTCACAATTTCAGAAGGCTGAATCTAAACGTTGGACTTGAGAGTCTCCCGGTGGATGGTGCCACAACAAAATTAACCACATCATATTCAGTCGACTGTTTTGCCTGACCGATGTTGCTGTTGTCCCAAAATTCCAAACAGGATCAGACCACCGGTTCCTTCATGTAAAATTCTACTTCACAGAGCAGGGAGAAAGGGTTGAAAAGTTTAAGAAGAGAACTCCCAGAACGACCACTAACTGGGAACTCTTTGGCACTATTGCAACAATATGGGAAGATGCCATCGGTGACAACATTGATGAGGAATACGATAGACTGGTTCAGCACCTCCATGATTGTGTGAGGAATGCCAAGAAAGAGATCACGATCACGATCACCCTGTTGTTCGTCGATTGCCTCGAGCAGGCACCGGTAACTTCTCCTTCATCCTAGCCCTAAGATTTTAAAAAGTTCCATATTCAAGGCTCTTTCAGGGTTAGGAGAATGAGGCTTGGAGATATCAGCCCCGGGATCCGCATGCCTGTGTTCCTCTGCCGGTTCCTTCATGTGTGTGGAGAGTGGTCTCAGCATGATTATGGATGGTTCTGGAGGTCTTTGGCTCCAACCATACCACAACCATGCCACAATCAATGAGTAATGGGATGTCAAGTGATCAAGTGATTTTGAAGAAAATACCATACAAAAGATTTAGTGTTCATATATGCCTTTAAAAATTTAATTGCTATATATTTTTAGGGATTTCAGTATTCACCTGATATAGTAAAAATAATTTTTAAAAAGCCCTAAGGATTATAGTAAACAACTAATTGCTTGCTCTCTTATACTTTATTCTTCGTACACTAATTTTCATTCTTCCCAATTACAGTTTCTATTGTGCAAACAGCTACTTGACTTTAAGAATGATATGTAGAAAGTAGATATTCATTAGGAAAACAAAGGATGCAAGTCTAACAAAAAGACACTTGAAAAATATATGCAAAATGCCCTCTCTAATGTGAACTCAGTAAATAACAAAAGTTCTTTGCAACTTACCTTAACCGCACATTAACAGACATATTCCCAATGGAATGGTTAGGGGAAATTTCACCATACTGGGGATCTCTGGCAGTATTAGGAGACACATTTTTCATTGTCATGACTTTAGGTAGTGGAGTTTAACTGGTATTTGGTGGGTAGGGTTCAGGGATACCACTGAATACCTTATAAAACACATAACTGTCCCCCAATCAAATAATGATACAGTCCATAGCATATATGGTGTTGAGGTGGAAAAAGCGAGCCTAACATCTCATCACCACAATACTCTCAAGTACACTTGACTCCTGTTCTTTTGGAGTTGATTTTTGCCACCTCTGATAGCTTTACGAGAAAATCATCCATTCCATATGATTGTTCTAATTTCTGTCAACTATCCTGATGTCAACTGAATACAGTGCAAAGGCAGTACCTGGAGAGCTTCCTAATGATTTGTGTGGTCTGGAGCAATTTTCCTCTCTCCCTTCGCCATCCCCACTTCTGTTTTTTGTTTTTGGCTTTTGAATTTCACTCTGTGGTGCTCAGGACTTACTGCTGGTTTTGCGATTAGATCACTCCTGGAAGGTTTCAGGGTGCCAGGGAGCAAACCTATGTTGGCCTCACACAAGGTAAGTGCTTTCCCCACTTTAATATCTCTTCAGCCTCTCCCTATTTCTTTCCTAAGAAATACTCTTTCTCCAGAAGATTGAGAAGTATTCTTGAACAACAAAAGCAAATCCTTGAAGCTGGAGAGATAGTTCAATTGGTAGAGCACTTGCCTTGTATGAAGCTGACCTTGGTTCAATCCCCAGCATACCACATGGTCCCCTCAGCACCACCAGGTGTGATTCCTGAGTGCAGAGTCAGGAGTTAGCCCTGAACATCAGTGGGTATGGCTAAAAAAAAAGATCGCTCAGGGAAAGTGGTAACATGTGTGGTAGCTCACTGACTGACTTGCAATTGCACATTGCTCCTACGAACACTACTACAATTTTTTCTCCAAGTGAGAACTAAAGGCAAAATTGTGATATATACCCTTGTGATTGCCAACCCCCCTATCTTAACCTGAAGATGCAAAAGAATAAAGCATACAAATGCTTTATAAAGGATTTAATAAAGGATACAAATGAATGCTGTATAACTGAGTGCTTAAGGAGTTTCTCCAACATTCCTTCTGGGAAGAAACACAATTACCTACTTAAATTTATACTGATTATTATTATTTTTTGGTCACACCCAGGGATGCTAAGGGGTTACTCCTGGCTCTGCACTCAGGAATGACTCCTGTCAGTACCCAGGGGACCATAGGGGATGCTAGGAATAGAACCTGGGTCAGCTGCGTGCAAGGCAAACGCCTTACCTGCTGTACTATATCTCCAGACCTCCTATACTGATAATTTTAAATTTAGGTTTCTGTTGGATGCCCGCACTGGATTTTCACAATTGTGATTTAGCTGATAAAGTAAACTGAGGCAGCCAAATCCTACCTCAAGATTTAGTTTTCTTCACTCAGTTGCTGAGTAGTCTCAGCTAGGATTTCAATATCCCAATCTTTGGCCAAGATCATGTCCCCTCCCTGGTGCATCCTACAAACAGCGACTGAGCCAAGGTAGAAGGTCCTGAGTCAAGTCTGGACACCTTGGAAGATAACACCAGTGGTAAAACTGAGGCTTTGGTGCATCTACGTGAGAGCCCAATTTCTGTCTCTGTATGCTGTGCATTTTTCCCTTTCAGGTACATTCCCTAATAAAGCTGTCTGCATATGAATTTTCATTTGAAAATCTGGGAACTGACCTGTAGCCTTGGATTTGTTCTTGAAAGGTATATCCAACTGATACAACAATAATAACTATCATATATAAAAATAGGTAGTGTTCATGTCAGTAAAGATGAAACTGGAATTTAGACCCTCATTGTTAAATAAAATGTGCAACACAAATGAGTGCTTTCTTTTCCTTCTACGTGCTAAGATTTTAATAAAAGGCTATATTTATTCCACTTCCTAACACAGCCTCAATGTGCTCATGATTTGCTTGTTGAGAACAAATGTGGAAGGGTATAATTTTATAAACAGTTCTTTCCTTTACCCTTTATCTTTTTCTTCTAACAGAACCCAATTGATGGAATACTAAGCAAGTTTACAGGCCCTGTTGTGTGAGAAGGCCTCAGTTTGATTATCAGGACTGTCTCAGGTGGAAAACTAAAATCACTGTGTATTCAATTAGCTACTGAAACTTGACACACAAGGTGCAAAGGTCACATCACAAAGTAGTTGCTTTTGATTAAGAAAATACATTCAGAAAGGGGTTTAAAGACACAGAAAGGCTGAGCCATTGCATGATAAATTACCTAAAATCTCTCATGTTCAACATCAGAACTGGGCGGCTGTGACAATAAAGATAGAGGATAAATCAATGTATTTGCCAGTGCTATAAACAAATCAATATTTTTTCAAAAGAGAAAGAAAAATTGGGATTTCAAGAAAGTTTCAGGGCACTCTCATGATTTAGACAAAAATACCCATGATATTATGACATCTTTTAAATTTAGAGGTACTACAGGCCAGTTCTAAGGAACACAGGCGTATCAATTTTTTATTTGACTGCTTAATAAATTAGTGAGTGAATGGAAGAAAAAAATTCAAGTTAAAACACTTTACAATTAAAACCTTTAATACCGCAGAAACATAAATCTCAAGAGATGGTAACAGGCTGGGATGGGGTTAGGGGATGGCAAGGTCCAATCTCCTTACCCTTATTATCAGAACAACTCTAGGTAATTCCAAACAGACCAAGCAGAATTCAATCTAAATAACATCCTTCTATCTTCATTCAGGCTTTACAGAATTCTAAGCAGCACAGACCCTGCCAGGCACTTAGGAGTTCAGGAGAGACTTCAGAAATCTAAATTAAGAGACGGTGTCTGTTGATTATTATTTGATTTAATAACACTTGATTATTAAAACAAAAACAAACAAAAATAGAGTCAAAGAAATAATACAGAACTTAAAGCAATTCCCTTGCATGAGGCTGTAGCTATGAATTTCTGACATATGGTCCTTCAGCACCAATAGTTGTGGCTCCTGACCACAGGACCAGCAAAGGGAGGGAGAGGGAAGACAGAGAGAGGGTATTGGAAGACTGGGAGAGAGAAAGAGGGGTAGAGGAAGATAGAGGGGAGAGGGAGAGAGAGACTCAGGAGGAAGAGAGAAAGAGAGGAAGAGAGAAGAAAGTAAGATATCTGTACTGTAGCAATGTCCTCCCGTTGTTTATCCATTTGCTCAAGTGGGCACCAGTAACGTCTCCATTGTGAGACTTGTTGTTACTGTTTTTGGCATATCAAATACACCATGGGGAGTTTGCCATGCTCTGCCATGCCAGCAACTATTCAACACAAATGTTCTTCAAGAAATTTCCCAAAGTCAGGAAGGTCCTAATTATTTGGGAGTCCACTTCCTCAAGTAACTTGAGCAAACTTGTTCCTCCCTTTCCAGTAAAAGTGCCTTCACAGTCTGCCACAGAAGTATGATGAAAAGGGGAGAAGGTGGGCCCAAGGGAAACTAGGCACATTGGTGGTGGGAAATGTGTACAGGTGGAGGGATGAGTGTTGGAACATTGTATGAGTGAAATTGAACAACTTTTGTGGTGATTCAATTAAAAACTTTTTTTTTAAATAATAAAATATGTGGTAACTGGGGAATAGGAAAACAAGTGCTGGTCAAGAAGATTCTCCCTTTCCTTTGTTTCACCACCTTCTGTGAAAACTGGTGTAAATGAGCTAAATTGCCTGCGGGCACTGGGTTTTATTGTATCCTTGATGAAGAAACTCACCACCATCTGCAAACTCACCTGCTCTGAGAGCTCAACCAATCCCTTGAGGAGTTTCTATGGCCCCTATCAGAAGCCTATTGTGCCCAGAAGCCTCTCCTCTTACTGATGCTGTGCACAAGTTTTTCATAGATTTCTACCTTCCTACTTAGCCCCTATTAATGAAGATTTTTTTTCTTTTTGGGTCACACCAGCGATTCCTGGCTCTGCACTCAGGACTTACTCCTGGTGATGCTTGCGGGACCTTATCGGAAGCCAGAAATGGAACCCAGGTTGGCTACATGCAAGGAAAACAGCCCCCCCCCCCGACACACACACTTTACTATTGCTCCGGCCCCAAAGGAGAATAAATTTTGAGATGCCCTTCTCAAAAGTCATATCCTCTTGGGGAAATCTTTAGCCCATCTCCACACAGATAATATTTTCTCGAAAACATGGCATTTCCACACATATTTTTTCAAGAACGGTTGTTACCCTTTGCTTTACTTACCATGGGGTAAAGAAAGATATTTAACAGCCTTATCTCTCCCCTTTTTCTATCAGGTTATCTAGTCTCAGTGATAAAAATAACTATAGATGTTTGCAAAAGTAATTCCTCTTTAGACCACAACATCCAGAAAAAAACTCAGACTAGTTTATAATAAAGATGCTATAGTGTATATAATGTTTTTTTCCTTCTGCTTTGGGCCTAAACCACTGAGTAATTTTAAATTACTTAAGTAACTTTTTAATCCATAATTATTTTTCCTTTTCTTATGCCCGAGATTTAAAAATTTTACTTTTGGGTTAAAGAATCAGGCCATCTTTACTTTCTCACTTGCTCCCATTGGTTCAAATTTTCACTTTCATTAGTCTCAGGACATCAAATGTGGCATATTCAGCAAAGAAGATGAGACATTTTGAATGTATATGCTGCGTTAAATGTGTGCCCTTGAAAACTTGGACTTATTGAAATACTTACCTCCATGAACTATGCTGGTTCATTCTAATTTAGGGTATTACTGAAGTACAATCCAAATGAATTAACACATCCACATAAAAAATTCAAAAAAAGTGTGTCTCATTTTTAATTTCTACTTAGATAATAGAAATTACCTAGATAATAACCTCTTCCCCCAATGCCTCCCCACCCTCCAAATCACATGGGTAATTTTACTTCCTTTGAGAAAAATCAGGTGAAGTATCTTGACCTACAAGTACTCAAACTTAGAGCAGGAGTTTTCATGGTTTGCAACCTGAAATTATTTCAGGTTTTCTGAGATGATGTTCTCTTTTCATACACTGTCACACTGTATCGCCGTCACTGCATTGTTCATGGATTTGTTCGAGCAGACGCCAGTAATGTCTTCATTCATCCCAGCCTTGAGATTTTAGCAACCTCTCCTTATTTGTCCTTCCCAATGGTGCCGGATTGGAGGCTCTTTTAGGGTCAGGGGGATGAGATCCGTTATTGTTATTGTTTTTGGCATATTGAATACACCATAGGGAGCTTGCCAGTCTCTGCAGTGCATGCGGGATATTTGACTGGAGATGAGATTACTCGGATCTGGGGACAGTTTGTGGGTGTGACTGCCAAGCTACTAGAAAATGGGGGATCTGGGTAGAGGAGGCCCATTCCCGATCTGAGCAGGCTTGGAGATCTCAGCCCCAGGTCCTGCATATCTGGGTTCCTCTGCTAGTTCCTTCATACATGAGGCTCGTCCAAGCATATGGAGAGTGGCCTTGAACATAGCTGTGACTGGGTTCTAGAGGTTTTCAGCTTTCAGGGTTCTGCTTGGAGCAGAAAGAGAAACTCAACCCACACACCTCTGAGGGGCCCTGGTAAAGACAGCTTGGCACGGGGGTAGGAGATTCTGTTCGTATACATACATGCAAATACACAATTATTACATATCTGAGCTGACTTCTTAAAATGATATTTGCCTCCTGAAAGTACATACTTTCTAAGACTTTGGAGGTCAAAATTACAAGAAAGAAATCCTCAAGGTGCTGAGCTGGAGAGATATTGCTTTGCACACAATAGACCTGGTTCAATATCCTGCACCATGTATGATTCCCAAATATCCTCCAGGAGTGATCCCTGATCTCAAAGCCAGGAAAAAGCCCTGAGCACCACCAGGTGTGGCCCATAAAGTAAAACAAAAATAGCATATAAAATAGCATAAATAAAATAAAATGTAGTATGTAGATGAGAAGTCATAGAAAGAGCACATCAGGTAAGCACAAAGGTGTGCAAAGCTATTTGGGTTTGTAGAGATAGTACAGTGGGTAAGACACATGCCTTGCCTAAAGCTGACCATAGCTCTATCCCTGAAACTACATATGATCCCTCAAGCCGCATCTGTAAATATCTTAGGCACAGCCAGGAGTAAGCCCTGAGAATAGCTAAGTATGAACCAAACACCAAAACAACAAAAAACACCTCAAGGAAACTACTACATTTATTAGCTTAAAAAAATCAAATACGTGTAAGAAACTGAACTATAACTAAAAAGAAATACTTCAGACTTTGGATCTAGTTTGATTTAAGTCAGAATAACCAGTTGTTCCAGCTTCTCCAGGATTGTCCATTTTAAAGCCCAAACTCTCTCATACTAGTACTCCTTGGGCCCGGGAAAACTTACTCATACATCTACTGATTACTGAGTATTCAGAAATGCATATATTTTCTAAGGTTTTCAGGATTGAAGTTGGAAATCATAGATTTTGTAACATATTTATGAGCAGACACTGTTTCAATCTGAAGCATATAGAGATATGTAGTCTAGAAATGGCAGGAGAAAAAAAAAACATTTCACAAATTTGATCAGTGATGATTTTAAAATGTTGGGTGAATATATGAAGAGTAGTACATTGAGAGTAGCACTGAGACCATCTGTAGTTTTCAAAAAGAACAATCCTGTCTCTAGTTTCAAAAATGAGCCCTGCACAATAGGCCAGCTAAATGAAAACCTTTAATTCTAAATTAAATCTAAGAACTGGAACTGCCTTAAACATTTCTAAACTTAATATAACCGTGTTCTACCTACTAAAGTCTGCCCAGCATTTTAAAAAAGAAATGTTCTTCACACAAAAAAAAGAAAAAAGTTGTGAAATGATTTATGGTACCAGTAGCTAGCATGGAAGCAAAATCATCAACCTTCCACAGATGCTCTTTAGCAAATTGATGTTATCTCTCTCCCCTTATTTGAGGGGAATCTGTCTCTAGAGCCTCAGTGCATAACCCTTGCAAAATAGGGAAGGCCCGTCCTCCTCTCTTCATGAACTTAGTTGCCAAGTGAGTTTAATTCATTAATCAAGCATGGGAAAACATCAGGTAGTACCAACAATATACTGGAACAATTCTGACCATAGTCTGTAATGAAAGTTATCCGAATGTTGACCCTCAAAGCAACTCTGTACTCACCCTTTCTCTGGGATGATGCAAAGATATGATGACAACAGCACTTGAGGAAATGAGTCCTAGGTCCATTTCCAGCATTTTCTTCCGGTAGAAGAGAACACTGATCTTTCACTTCCAGAAAGCACTTTGAGGCTTCTTTTAGGCATAACCAATCATCCGCAATGTTCCTGGTGTACGTTGGGGCCACCAGAGGGTCAAACTGGGATTGCTTGGACCCAAGTGGGGCTCCTGGTGCCAGTCCCTCTGAGAAAGTTGCAAGAACGATTGGGTGTGAGCGCCAAGGCCCAAAGGCTGTGCCCCAGGTGCCCTGAGTCTAGGGACAAGACTGCCAGATTCCACATGATGCTAAAATTTCGGAGGTAGGTGGAGAGCTGCCATTGAAAGTTCTGGAAATCTGTTTTTTTTTTCTCCTGGAATTTTTTATTTCCTGTATTTTTAGGTCGACATGCTGGAGTGATAGCACAGCGGTAAGGCCTTTGCCTTGCATGATGCAGCCAGCCTGGCCGAGCCAGGTTCGATTCCTCCGCCCCTCTCAGAGAGCCTGGCAAGCTACCAAGAGTATTCAGTATGCCAAACACAGTAACAAGAAGCCTCACAATGGAGACGTTACTGGGCCCGCTTGAGCAAATCTATCAGTCACTGACGTGTCAAAAAAAAAAAAAACCAAGGGCCCAATTTTGCAAAGTTTGGGGACTTCAGGCGCCTCTGATTCCCTACCTGCACCCCTCTCACCCTATTTGTCAGATGTGCTCTCCACACGTGACTGATTCTAATCAAAAGGTCTTTTATTGCTTCGCTGTGGCCAACTAAACCGTTCCTCTTCCAAAAATCTCCATCCTGGATTCTGAGACCATGTTAGGACACACTAAGAG
Organism: Sorex palustris; assembly: GCA_028565675.1. NCBI lineage: Eukaryota > Metazoa > Chordata > Mammalia > Eulipotyphla > Soricidae > Sorex > Sorex palustris. The sequence continues at coordinate 3,645 of JAOXYA010010983.1, read as the reverse complement.
GCTGTTCAAACCTAAACGCTGACAGGTGTGGAGCGGCCTCGGCTGCCCAGGTGGGCACAATCGGGTAACTATTGTCGTACACCAGAATCTGCCTCGGCTGTGGTGGGAATCAAAGCACTAACACTGGAAGGTTGGTCAGGAAGAGAGGACAGGGTTGACTTTGAGGGGCAAGGAGGTGGGTCATGGAATCAAGAGAAACAATTAAGAAGGCATCATCTCTCCAGAGCCTTAAAAAGGCATCCCCTGGAACCCCTGATGCCAGCCCAGAGACCTCTGTGACACTTCTGATCCCCAGAATAAAGGAAACAAATATTTCCTGTCATTAACTTTATCGTCATTTGTCACAGTAGTCACCAAAAATGAATGTGTTGTTTTTCTCTTTGTTTTTCACAGTTTGGGATATAATTGAATTCTTTCTTGAAATACCTTATAATTCTACAATTATACCTTCTTCTGGTTTTCCTTCTTAACCTAATGTAGACACTCCTCAGTGCCCTTGGGGGATGGTTCTTTTTAGGCTTCTCCCATAAATGATGCTGTATTGCTCTCAAATAGTACATTTTCACTTTATGCTTATCTTTGTTTTATCCTCTGTGCCAGTGACTCCATCAAAGATAATTCTGCCTTCTAGGGACTCTTGACTATATAGACATTTTGGTTGTGACAACTTGGGAGAAGTTTGCTACCGGCAGAAAGAAAAGGGGTGAGATGGGGTTATGGATGCTGCCAAGCACTTTCCCCAGAGCAGAGGACCCCACAAAATGGCAATAGTGCCTACTACTGAGGTTGAGAAACCCTGCTCATTATCCACTGATTATATAGGCTGATGACTTCCAAATCCCATATAACACCACCTCTTCCACATTTAATATTTAACAAAATCTCCCCCAATTTACTATTAAAATAAACAAAACCATAATTTTGCCAATTTCCCTGTTACTTTGGATATCATTTGTATCTCCTTCAGTCTCATTCATTTCCCAAATCCCATTTCTTTCCCTTCCCTATAACTGCAGTCAACAGGGATTTCTTTCTATTTTCAGCAGGATTCTTTATCTCTGTATATGTTGGGATGAAGCCCTCTTATGTAAATATTAACTTCAACCCAATTAATTTTACTTGTTCTAAAAAAGTAGAAGAAATTATTTGACTAGTGTAGGAAATTTCACCTCATATTTCATTTTATGGAGGTTTGACCTAGATCCTGCAAGAGATAAGAGAATTATACCTCTCAGTTCCTTCAAAGGCCTGAGTTCCTATGTGTTTCTTCCACACAGGATGAGATTTCTTGATGCCCTGTGTCAGAGTTCACAGTCCAGGAAACTTCATGAAAGTAAAATGAAAATCTCAAATGCATCAATTTAACCTAGCATATATGCCAACTGAAGAATAATTTCCAATTTTATATGTCTATAATTAAAGATGATCTTTAATTATAGAATTGTAATTGATCCTAAACTGACACTAATATAATCAGTTTTCACAGCATTTCTAATACCCTACAAAGCTACTGTCCTTAAGAACTGAATTTAGAAACCAACATCCTACTTAGGTATGAAGTTTATGGCAAGCAAAGAGGCAGTATTTTACTCAAGCATTCTAGAACAGCCAAGGTTAACTTCAAATGGTAAGGACAATTATTATTTCCCTGAAAACAGAATTCTCATTGCAGTCACTCAAAATACAAATTCATTGTTTGTTTATTAAAATATGTCTCTGGGTCTTATTGTAGTTTATCACTTCAGTTCTGTGTCTTTCTCCTCTAATAGGCACAGAATAAATATGAACATTGATAACAGTAATATTTCCAGAAATAAAATAACAAGATTAAAATTAGAATAATAGGTTCCTAGCATCAAAGTCTTCCTACATTAACAAAGATAGTTAGCTTTTTATTTTTTTTGTTTATTTAGACATAATTAATCAGTTTAACAATGACTATGACATAATTAAGTAGAAAATAATGTTGGGTGGTTATCGTCTTATTTTTCTGGAATTGGACCAAATAAAAGTTGACATTACTGGCAGAGTCCAGATAATTAGATAACTGCTTATATTTGCACCCTGAATAGCATTGCCCCTGACTAGCACTGCCTTCACCAATGTAAAAAGGCAACAGAATGAGGAAAAGAATGAGAGTGTTGTCCAGAAATATAGTTTGCTAAGGGATTTAAATGTTCCCTTCTTCCCCTTACACTATAGGAAAGAGAGTTGGGCTGGAGAAGGGTAATGGAGTTATATTTCATATACAGGTAACAACAAATAAAATAAAATTTGGGATGAGAGTGGCTGTGTTCAGGGACTATTCCTGGCTCTGCTCAAGGATCACTGCTTTGGGAGAACCATATGCAGCGCTGGGAATCAGACCAGAAAATGCCGTGCACAGGCAAACACCTTAACATCTGTACTATGTCTCCAGCCAAAAGAAAAATTTTCCAAATAAATTTAGCTATCTGTTTGACCTTATTAACCAGTTCTTAGAGATCAGATGATATCACAATCAGCCAGTAAAAAGGCATTTCAGAAAGCTGTATGAAATGAAAGCCCTTACATGCTCAGAAACAGTGTGGAATAAGAAAAGAATTTCTGGTAAGCATCTTTTTTTCCTTCAGGAAAGATGGGGCATCTGTTTTGCACGTTACTCCACAAATATCAACTAGGAAGGACAGGATTGATGGGTTTGAAATTCCACATGTGGCAGGGGCTGAAACTGCAGTTATGTTTGTTCGTAGGTCCCACCAAGTCTTGTGGGGCTTGGCATAAATAACTAAATAGTGTCCCTGTTGTTTCTATTTTTAACCCCAGGAAAATTGAGCGATTAGAAGGCTTAAGACACTTTCATAAATTTGCATGTCTTGGGCCACAGAGATAGCGCAGGGGTAATACATTTGCCTTACACGTGACTAACCCTAGTTTGATTCCTGTCATTGCAAAATGTTCCCTGAACAAAGCCAGGGGTTAGTCCTGAAATTGAAAAAAAAAATTTGTAAGTATGCTCCAGGGAATACTTGGATGCAGCCACCCCCAAAGAAATGTAGTACTTTATGCTTGGTTCAGGAAAAGGTTTTATTTTCTTTACTAAACAAAAGGAAGTGCTTCCTGCTCTGCTCGAATACCTGAAGAGGAAAGGTAAGAATGGAAAGAGTAGGTCACACCCACAACCCCTGTCTGAGGTCAGGGTGGTCAGAAGTAGGGAAGATGGAAGATGAGACTCAAGTTTAAAGACCTACTTGTGCTTTTCATAAAATAAAAGTGCCTGGAAAAATGTAATGGTTTAGGGATTTGTTAAAAAAAATATTACTTGAAAGAATGAGAGGAAAATAATTCTACTTCAAGTTTAATATTCCCTTAAAGATTAGATTGTTCAATTGAATTTAGAATTCTGGTATTGAAATAGTTTAAAAATTAGCCTGGTGCCTAGAGCAATAGCACAGCGGGTAGGATGTTTGCCTTGCACGCAGCAGATCTGGGTTCGATTCCTCAGCCCCTCTCAAAGAGCCCGGCAGGCTACTGAGAGTATCCCACCCACACAGCAGAGCCTGGCAAGCTCTCCGAGGTGTTTTTTTTTTAAATTAGCGAAACACCATGAGGTACAGTTATAGACTTATAAACTTTTGTGCTTGGGTTTCAGTTATACAATGATCA
>JAOXYA010010966.1:0-14002 GCA_028565675.1 Sorex palustris | reverse complement strand
ATTTTGAAATTCCGAAATTTTAACAATTAAATCTGGAGGGATTTCTGCCAAAACCTGCTGGGTTCCGAGATTTGTTCTTGAGTCTCTGGGATCATGGCCATTAAGCAGGTTGACCAGGAGCCAGAGAGGCCATTTGTGGGTGGCAACTCGGGGTCTCGTTAGGGTGGGGAGGAAATGGCCGGCTCCACCTCCATCCCGTGAGGCCCCACTTGTCTTGTCACTGCGGGCCCAAACCTGACTGTTCAGTGGCCTCTGGAGGATGCTGGCTACCAGGCTGCCAGGGGGAACAGGACAAGGCACGAAACTTATTCCTACCTGGGTTGGCCAGTGCCGGTAACCTACTGCAGGGACTGGACACATTTCTGCCAAAAGCCGTTGGGTTTCGAGATTTGTTTCTGAGTCTCTGGCATCATTCAACATTTTGACACCACATTTTTTCAGCTTGATCACGAGCCAGAAAGGCCGTTCATGGACGGCGACTCAGGGTATGGTTGGGATGGGGAGGAAAGGGCCGGCTTCACCCCCATCCCGTGAGGCCCCACGTGTCTTGTCACTGAGGGCCCAAACCTACTGTCCAGTGGCCTCTGGAGGATGGCGGCCACTGAGTTGCCTAGGGGGAGCAGGCAGAGGGACAACACCCTTTCCCCTCTGGGGTGGCCTGGCGACAATAACCTACTGCGGGGACCGGATGCATTTCTGCCAAAAGCCACTGGGATCCGAGATTTGTTTCTGAGTCTCTGGGATCATGGCCGTTAAGCAGCTTGATCAGGAGCCAGAGAGGCCGTTTATGGGCGGCGACTCGGGGTCTTGTTGGAGTGGGGAGGATAGGATCGGATCCACCCCCATCCCATGAAAGGCCCTAACTTTAACCCCTGTATGACCTCAATCTCTCTTGCTCTGAAGATTTTGGTTATAGGGGGCCACACTCTGGGCTTACTCCTGGCTATGCTCTGGAACTATACAGCAACAGGGATCTGTATGGAAAGCAAATCCATACACCCTGAACAGACTATCTCTCCAGTCCCCAACTTTGTAAATATGTGACATAGAATATTGGAAAAACAATGTGTTTTTTGGGGGGTGCTCAGTGTTTACTCCTGGTCTTAACCCCTTAGGCCCCCAACAAAGTTTTAACTGACTGTTTCATAAGGTTTAGATGAGGAATTACCTGCAGTCTATTTTTATCGTTCTGATTTGTGGGCCATGCAGGGATGGAATCCAGGTTGGTCATGCACCTGACCTGCTACACTAATGCTCCAGACTTTCTTTGCTTTTTGTCTTAGGGCCACATCCAGCAGGGCTCAGGGTCACCCCTGGCAGGCCAGGGGACCATTTGGTGTGCCGCAGATAGAACTAGACTCAACTGTAAGCAAGGCAAGTGTCTTTTTGACTGTACTATCTCACCCCGATCCCCTTTTTGTTTTTTATTGGTCAAGACTCTGAGATGCACAATACTGTTAACAATGGTTTCTCATGCACAGAATTCCAACTGACCCTGTATTGCAATTTGTCTCTATGTGCTTTGTCAACTCCTCAGAAAGTACTACTAGCCAAAAGGAACAATAAACTTCATACTGACGTAAGGTAAATAAAAGGGCCCTCAAATAAGGAGACTTCAAATCCAAGGAAATGCAGTGAAAAAGAACTACTGCGCATTGGAGACCTAGTCCTGGGGGCAGGGAGCTCACCTTACATGCAGTCGATCTGGAGTCGAGCCCTGCATCCCATATGGTCCTCTGTGCATACCAGGAGTGATTCCTGAGCAGAGAGCCAGGAGTAAGCCCTGAGCATTGCTGGGATCAACCAACCAACCCACCCTTCAGATATGCTAGGGATCTGCCGAGACAGGGAAGGGCCTTAAGGGCATGAGGTGAGGCCCCCAGTTTGAACACTGACGCCAAAATATACAACACACTCAGGTAGTAGGACCCAGCTTTACTTTGAATTATGAAAAGGCTCATTTGTCCAAGTGGTCACTACAGATAATTTTTACTTTTTCATTTTGAAGATGCAAAATAAATGCTGACTTGGCATATAACTTAAAACTTTTTCTTTCATATTTACAATCAACAAATTTGTGGATCCAGATGACTTGCTGTTAACTCTACAGAGGGCAAACCTACAACAACAACAAAAAAGAATTAAAAATTCAGTTTAGAGCAACCTAGCAAGAATCAAAAAACACATCCGGGGAGAGTATTAATCCCTTATTTTATTTACACTTTGGCAAATTTTTTTTTTCTTGTTTAACCTCTGTACTATCTTTCTGGCCAGGCAAGAAACATTTCATAGAAATTACCAAAGCAGTGCAAAGCTTGGGGCTAGAGCCAAAGTGCAAGGTAAGGATCCTGCCTCGCACTTGGCCATGTGGGGTTTGATCCCCCAAGCCCTGTCAGGATTGCTTGCTGCGTGTAGAGCCAGAGGTGAGCCCTGAGCAGCACCAGGTGTGGCCAAAAAACAACAAAAAGAATAGCAAAAACAGGTATGGAGCTCAGGCCTGTACTTCCACAGGAGGCAAGCACGCAGCACTCATCTATATCCTGGCCACCATTTTTCTCTTTCATTCTTGTTTTTTTAAGCCACTCTTGACAGGGATCAGGGACCACGCGGTGCCAGGGATTGAACACCAGTGGGCTACATGTAAGACAGGTACCTTACCCTCTGTATTATCTCTCTGGCCCATTTTCTTTTGTTTTTGGTCCTCACCTGTCGGTGCTCCAGGCTTACTCCTGGTGCTATGCTCAGGGATATCTCCTGGCGCGCTGGGAGAATCATACTTGGTCCCAAGGATCCATGCCCAAGTTAACCGAGTGCCATGCAAACACCTTACCCCTGGACTATCTCTCTGGACCCTCCTAAGTTTTACCTTTTGATGTGCAACTAATAAGTAGAATAAAAAAGTATTAATAGGAAAAAAGCTCATATTTTGACTAATCATTCCTAAAGAGTTGAGTTGGAAGGGGCCAGAGAGATAGTACAGCCAGTAATGCATTTACTTTGCATGCAGCCGACCTGGGTTCAATCCCCGACATACTATATGGTTTCCTCTGAGCGCAGAGCCAGGAGCAAGCCAGGAGCACTGCTGGGTGTGGCCCCCAAACCACCCCCCCCAAGAAAAAAACCCAAAACAACAACAAAAAAGTAGTAACACAGAGGGGAAAAGGAAGTTAGTTACCATTATATTATCCAGCAAATACAAGTGATGTACTTTAATAAAGCTATTCTGTGAAAATTAGTAACATTTTCCTTTTTGGGTAACACCCTGTGATGCTCAGGGGTTCCTCCTGGCTCTGCACTCAGGAATTATTCCTGGCAGTGCTCGGAAGGCCATAAGGGATGCCGGGGATTGAACCCGAGTCTCGACTGCATCCAAAGTAAGCACCCTACCTGCTATGCTGTCGCCCTATAGTAATATTTTTAACTTTACAAAAGTAATCAGAGTCTCCTTAAAACAAGTTTCTGGGGGGAAAAAAAATCTAAGTCAAACAAACTCACTCCACAATTACTGAAGGGGTCAGAGCCAATAGGGGGTATGATGTGGGTGGGGGGGCATGCACTGCCAGGAACTGAACCCATGGACCCAGCGCCTTAGACATGCTGCCCCCCGTCCCTCACCCGTCCCAATCTCAGACAGTGCACAGCTGGGCTGAACAAGAACTGTGTGACTGAGACCAGATGTGATGAGAATAATAATGAAATGGTCATGCAGGAAAAAAACTGAGAATTTTACTGCCCTATGATATCTGTCCGTCCTGCAAAGAGCCAATTTCCCCAAGGACCAGCACTGGGTGTACTGCTGAGTATAAGATGGTGAAGAAAACAAAACTTACCCTCTGCAAAGGTCTATATGGCAAACAGATATGCACTACTGCACGAGTGTCATGAAGGAATGATGCAAAGCATCATTAGACTATGCACTTGGCTTCATTCTTTTCTGTTTTTTATAAGGGGGGGGGCCCATACCTGGTGATGCTCAGGGATTATTTCTGGCTCTGCACTCTGGAGGCCAGGGGTGGAACCTGGGTTAGATGCATACCACCCTACCTGCTGTATTACTTCTTCATTCTTTTTTTTTTGTTTTTCTTTGCTTTTTGGGTCACACCCAGCGATCCACAGGGGTTACTCCTGGCTCTGCACTCAGGAATTACTCCTGGCCGTGCTTGGGGGACCATATGGGATGCTGGGAATCAAAAACGGGTCGGGCCGCGTGCAAGGCAAACGCCCTACCCACTGTGCTATCACTTTAGCCCCTTGGCTTCATTCTTAAGACATTCTTTGAACAGAGTAATGATTACAAACAATTTTGGTAAAAGATGCTTAAGTCCAGCACTATGAATTCATACAAGTGGGGCTGAGGATAGGGGTGTTTTCCTTGCACACATCTGACCTGGGTTTGATCCTTGGAACCCCTGATGGTGCCCCAAGCCCATTAAAAGTGATTCTCTGAACACAGAGCCAGGAGTAAGCCCTGAGCATGCCGAGTGTGATCCCAAAACAAATAAATAAGGGGTTGGAGAGATACGCCAGTGGGTAGGGTGCTTGCCTTCCATGAGGGCCAGCCTGGGTTTGATCCCCAGAATCCCACAAGGTTTCCCCAAGCCCTGCCAGTAATAATTGTTGAGTGCAGAGCCCAGAGTAAACCCCGAGCATGTCTAGATGTGGACAAAAAACAGAAAAAAAAAAAAAATTTTTTTTAAAGAGGTTACATCAACCTACATAATTATTTCCATCTCATGAAATTCCATACTTACTATCTCAAAAGTTTATTCCAATCCATTTCTTCTCTTATACTCTGCAACATCTTCGTTATGTTGTGTGATGAGCTAGAAGGAGGTACAAGTTAAAATGAGAAATGCAATCTTCCAGCAAATTAAGGAGGCAAACTAAAGATACTTCTATTTTACACATATACAAGAGGAAGAAGGATAGACTTAAAAAACAAAAACAGGGGCTGAAGCAATAGCACAGCGGGTAGGGTGTTTGCCTTGCACGCGGCCAACCCGGGTTCAATTCCCAGTATCCCATATTGTCCCCTGAGCACTGCCAGGGGTAATTTCTGAGTGCAGAGCCAGGAGTAACCTCTGTGTACCGCCTCTGGGTGTGAGCCCAAAAAGCAAAAAACCAAACAACAACAACAAAATAAACCCAGGTCTTCTTGTCAGAACTTCAAAGCTAAGATATGCGAGGGGGCCGGGAAGCCATGGTGCCTCCCAAGCTCCCTGGCCCTGGCCCAGGGTTTAGCATGGAACTGTGTGACCTGGTAGACCCTAGATTCCTGTGCCCTGTGTGTGCCGGTTCTCCCTAAAAAAAAAAAAAAAACAGGTAGAATTAAAACAACAGACTATAGTAAGTTACTGGAATGGAGTCTGCCTCAAAATATCTTGCAGTGGGGTCAGAGAAATGGTGCCAAGGGCTGGGCATATGGTAGGCACTCAGGAGGTCAGGACCCGGTCCACAACCATTATAGGACCCTACAACACAACTGCCCCCAAGTACCTGGGTGCACTTACTATACTTTTACATCAGGGTAACTACTACTGGTAGTGCTGGAGGCTACTCCCGGCTTGGACTCACTCCCTGCAGTTCTCAGGGCCAGGCAGGGCCAGGATGAACCCACACCAGGGCTCCGGAAGGCAAAGAGCACGCTCAGCTCGGCCCAGGTCCTCGCTCCAACCCTTTTCAGGAGACATTTAAACAAAGAGCATACAAAACTTCCCAACACACTTCATTACAAAGGATCACTGTTGTGCCTTTCCACCTCTCGACTTCCTTGGCAAAGAACTGAACCACTCTTACACGTTGATGCTGTGTGCACCATCAGTGGCTCACAGTTAATTGAATATGGCCAATTAACATACATTCGTGTCAACTCGGAAGACAAAATCCAAAATAAGAAATCTAAGAGCTGGAGGGGGCTGGAGCCATAGCACAGCGGGGAGGGCGTTTGCCTTGCACGTGGCCGACCCGGGTTCGATTCCCAGAATCCCATATGGTCCCCTGAGCACCACCAGGAGTAACTCCCGAGTGTAGTGCAGAACCAGGAGGAGTCCCCTGTGCATCCCTGGGTGTGACCCAAAAAGCAAAAACAAAACAAAACGAAATCTAAGAGCTGGAGGTGGAGAGATTGACGGAAGTGCCAAATTCATTCAAACAAAATCACAAAACAAAAAAATCCAAAGAGCAACAACATTAAGTCAATTAAGAATATTTAAAGAGGACTTCACAGGATATTACAATGTAGCTCTGGAAAGGGAAAACTGGTGAATTTCGTGGGGAGTTTTTTCACCTGGGGGCCGGAGCAGCAGCCTTGCACTAAGCCAACCGAGTTCAATTCCAGCATCCTATATGGTCCCCCCCTGCACCGCCAGGAGTGATTCCTGAGTGCAGAGTCAGGAGGAACCCTCGAGCATCGCTGGTGTGCCCCCAAAAGCAATTAAAAAAAGAGTTTTCTCATTGGTAAGAGGTGAGCAATTGGGCCTTGGGAGCCACTGCCAGCCTGTGAAGACAGACACGGGGTGGGGGCAGCTACCCACTAAAAACACTCCCAACAACAATGACGCACGGACTCAAGTCTAATACTTTGGAAGTCTAACGGGATTTCACTTGTCTAACTTTGTTCCCGGATGTTTTGGCAACCACAGCTATCATAAGACCCCTGCCAGATTCCATCAATCTTAATCAAGAAAGATTAAGAAATGAAGAAATCCAAGAACATTTGAGTACTTTTTTTTTTGGCTTTTTGGGTCACACCCGGCGATGCTTGGGGGTTAACTCCTGGCTCTGCACTCAGGAATTACCCCTGGCGGTGCTCAGGGGGGACCCTAATGGGATGCTGGGAATCGAACCCGGGTCGGCCACGTGCAAAGGCAAACGCCCTCCCCGCTGTGCTATCGCTCCAGGCCTTGAGTACTCAGTAAAACTGCCATATCTCACGAAACCACGCTAGGCGACTGCACGTTTGCGGCCGGGCCTCCCGCGGCGTCCCGAGGGCCGCAGCGCTTGGGGCCCCGCGCCTTGGACCTGGGCTCGCGTCCCGGACATCGCGTGTGGGGGGGGGCAGCTGGACCTCCTGCGACGTCCCGGGGGTCGCGGGCGGTGGAGCGTTTGGGTGGCGCGTTTGGGTTCCCGCCTTGGACCTGGGCTCGCGCCCCGGACACCGCGGGGGGCGCCCGAGCTCGGCGCTTCCCGCACCCCGAGCCCGCCCCGCCACTTACGAGGCCCCACAGGACGGCGGAGGTGCCCAAGGTCAGCCCCACTTTGAGCCAGTCGGGCTTGTCGTTCGGCGGCTCCCGGACGTAGAACTTGGACCGCGCGGGCACTGCAACGGGGACAGAGTCCGTAAGCCCTTGCAAGGGCCGCGGAGGGAAGCGCTCGCCGGGGAGGGCGGGGGCGCCGCGCGGGATCCGTCCCCCCAATCCCCCTCTCCAGCCCGCGCCCGAGACCACCCGGGTGCACCGGGGGGGGCCCGGGGGAGACTAGCGCGGGCTCCGGGCTGCGAGGCCGCGAAGGTCACCGCGGGACGGGCCGAGCCGCAGCCGCCCCGCGTGCCCACGAGCCGGCGGTGGCCAGGCAGGACCCCGCCTGGGAGCTGGGGGGCGGCCTGCGCGGATAGGGGCACTCACGGGCGCGCGGGAGCCAGGCGGGGGGCAGCAGCCGGGCCAGGGGGCGCAGCAGGCAGGACGGCGCCATCTTGCTGGTCGGGCTCCGCCCCCGCAAGGCTCCGCCCCCACTAGGGCCCGCCCAATTTAGGGCCCGCCCCTTAAAGGCCCCGCCCACTGCGGCAGAGCGCCCCCTGGAGGCTGGAGGTGCCGCTCCGCGTGGGGCGGGGGCGCGCGCAATTTGCAGGCTCGGGTCTGGCCCGCGGCTCAGTAGAGGGAGATGGGGAGGGGATGGGAGGGGTCCAGGGCGCGCCAGGAGTTCTTCTCCACGTCTCAGCCCTCTGGCTCTATTCCAGACCTTCCCCTCGGCGAGGGTTTGCTGGCATCACAGTTCCTGACCGCTTTTGCATGAGCGAGCTGGGAAGTGAGCCTGAAAGGTGGGATTCCCACTGGCCTTGGCTCGGCCCCGGGTTCCAGGCAGGCCCCGCGCGTCCGGGCGTCGTCTGGCTTACACGCACTGTCTCATTTCATCTTCCAGTGAGCACCTGACGTGCCGTGATGATTGCCCTCCAGTGACAGGTGGCGCGCCCAGGAGACAAGCCATCGTCCCCAGGACGCACCTGGTGTTGGAGAAGGAAGCCCCCGGTCCCCGGGGCGCCTGGCGCGCGCTTACCGTTGTGGAGCTTCACAGCCCCGTGCAGAGAAGAGGATTTGCAGTGCCCTGAGCATTTTCAGGATCACGCGACCGTGGGCGGCAGGACTGAGTCTTTTCAGGGGGGTTCCCTCGCCCCAACCCCCAATCTAGCGGTCCTCTGTTGACGCTAAACAAGCTGGGGTCATCCCTGAGACCGGGCAGTGTAGAGCAAGAATTCAAAGTGCCTAATTCAAAGATCACTTCCGGCTGACATGGGGCCGGTGCGGGGTATTGAAAGATTTTTGGTGGGGGGTCACACCCAGCACTTTCAGCTGTTACTCCTGACTATGGGGGTACCTTATATGTGCTGGGAATTCTAATCTGGGTCTTCAAACGCCTTACATCCTGTACTGTTACTCTGGACCCTGGCTCTTCGGATTTTATTTTTGAAGTAAAACGGGTTTGATTTGGAAGTTTTTTGTTTTTTTTTTTCTTTCTTGGGTCACACCTGGCGATGCTCAGGGTTCGCTCCTGACTCTGCACTCAGGAATCACTCCTGGTGGTGCTCAGGGAATCATATGGGATGCTGGGAATCGAACCCAGGTCGGCCACATGCAAGGCAAATGCCCTACCCGCTGTGCTATCGCTCCAGTCCCAAGACCCTCTTATTCTTGCTTCTCATTTTGCCCTTTATGCTAAGAATAGTGGGGAGCTGTTAAAAAATGAAAATATCCAGACTGGTTGAATTTATATTTGTACTCTACTTATATTTATAATTTAAGTATTTAAATATAAATTTTAAAAATGTATAGATTATTTAGATATAAATACTTTAAGTTGCAATGTAGTGTTTCATAGAAAACATTTTAAAGGTCGGGGCCCGTAAAAGAGGGAGCCTAGTGGGGAGACTATTGCAGTCATGCCAGCAAATGAAGAGGATGGTGGTTGAGGGAGTTGTAGAGTTAGAGAAAAGTGAAACTGTGGTTCGTTGGTTTCCTAAATGTTGCCTTTGGTGTAGTCACTCTAGGAAGTCCCCCTGTAAAACTCATTAAGAGTAACTCATGGGGTGGATGGAGGCAGGTGGAACGCAGAGTTTGGGATCAGCAGTGTCCAGTTTAGGTCCGGGGAGATGACCGTTTCAGAGGGCTGGAGGCCACAGCTCCATCCAGTCCCTGGCTCTGTTTGGTCCCCCAAGCAACACTGGGCAGCAACACCTGAGCCACTGAGTGTGGCTCCAAAGAAAACAAAGGGAAAGAAAAGAAAAACAAGTTGGTCTTCATAGTTTGTTTTCTTTTCATCTTTTTCTCTCTCCATTTCTTCACCTCTTTTCCTGTTTTGTGTTCTGTACTAAGTCATTAGACCAAGTCACTAGACCTAGTTTGTTTGTCTCAGAAAATGCCATCTTTTAAAATTCTGTCCACTTGTCACATGTCATATGTGGCATGTACTTGCAGATAACAAAACCAAGTAGTCTAGTGCCTGTGCTTCTCTCCGGAACAGTCAGAATTGTAGTGATGGTGACCAGGCGAGTAAGAGGGTCCTGAGAGTTTACTTCCAGGGAAGAGAGAGTGGAGATGGGTGCAGAGTTTTAAACATGATCATTTTAATTGCAGTCAACTAATTGGATTGTTCGAAAATTGAAAAGCTAAGCTTAACAAGCAAAATTAAACAAAGGCCATGAGTGCCATTATTAACTAGCATCACCTAAGCTATAATTTTGTTTTTATTTTTGATTTCATCTTTTTATTGAGTCATTGTGAGCTTGATCACGGTCACGGTCCTCTCATTGTTCATGGATTTGCTCGAGCGGGCCCAGTGACGTCTCCATCATGAGACTTATTGTTACTATGTTTGGCATATCAAATATATCACATCTGTACTAAGAGGATGGGGAGCTTGCCAGGCTTTGCCGTGCGGGCAAGATACTCTTGGTAGCTTGCTGGGCTCTTCGAGAGGGGTGGAGGAATCGAACTCGGGTCGGCCATGTTGGCCTCTTGCAAGGCAAGCGCCTTACCCGCTGTGCTGAGTCATTGTGAGATACATAGTTAAAAAGCTGTTTATGATTGGGTTTCAGTCATACAATAATCCAACACCATACCTCCATCAGTGTACACTTCCCACCACCAATGACCCCAGTTTCCCTTCCATTACCACACCCAGTCTGCAGTCACACACTCTGTCTACCTCCCTCTCTCTCTCTCTCTCTCTCTCTCTCTCTCTCTCTCTCTCTCTCGTGTGCGCGCTCTCTCTCACTCTCTTTCCTTTTGGGCATTCTGGTTTGCAATACAGATACTGAGAAGTTATAATGTTTGTTCCTTTTCCTACTTTCTAAGCTGTAATTTTTTAATTTTATTTTTTATACATAAATTTTATTAAGTTGTAATTTTAAACAATAAATAATTCATGTAACAAAATTAAAAATGTGATGAGAAGACTACTTAAGCCAAAATAGGAAAGGTAACATAAAGTATACGACAAAAGAAACTAAATCCTATAGTAAGCTTCTCCCAGGCTGAGAAATTACTTTTCTTTTTCCCTGTTACTTTGCAATAAACCTACTTCTAACTTTGAAAATAAATAAGTATAAAAATGTGATGAGATTTCAATACCAAATATGATGGTGCTGTCAATTTAAATCCCTTAGAAAATGGGATGTAATGGCATTTCCTGGACTCTTTTTCTCCTCAAGCTATTTCTCTGTTCCTTAAAGAAGAGACTCAAGGATTTAAACTTTACAAAACACCTCCCTGATAGAGCCTACAATTTCCCTTAACTATTCCTGGTAGTAGTTTCTAACTGTGCTAAGAAAGCACTTTTCTAATTCTAGGTGTTAATAGTATGACCATGCTTTGCAGAGACCAATATTTCTAGTCTCCAGAATGAAATGCAGTTCTTATCTTGGACTGTGGAGGATTAGCAGATACCTGAGGAATGCTCTCCCAGTGAAGTGTAGATGAAGGGAGAGCTCTAAAGGGTCAGCTGGGTGGTGGGTAAGTAACAGCAGAAGTTTCTTTCATAATCTGCAGGCGAGGGGTCTGTGAAGTATGGTGCTTGCTCCATGATGAGTTAATGCTGATAAATGACTATATTTTCATTTTAAGGTCCTAAAAGAGTCAAGAAGAAACTATTCAGGTGATGGGGAAATTTGGAGACCAGGTTTATTGCTTGTAAAGTGGACATTTTTTTTTTTTGCATGAAAGGAAATTCTGCTTAATTAGTAGGGCAGCAAAGTATTTACCTTGGAGAGCAAATTGGATATAGAGGAAAGAGCAATTACATTAGGAATCTGAAGACACACTCGAATTACGTCAACCTGATGAGACAAGTTATGTGTCTTTTCTGAGCCTCCATTTTCCTTGAGACAAGTTATGTTTCCTTTTCTTGGACAAGTTATGTGTCTTTTCTGAGCCTCAGTTTTCCAGAAAATAGAGGGAACAGTGTCACTACTGGCTCTTATAATGTTGATTGATTTGAGGCTAATGTAAAATAACATAGAAGATGATTTTACTTGTCTATTAAAAATATAGCAGTGACTTCCCCCAGATGAGCATATAATTTTTGTAATGATTAAAAAAAATTAGGACCCTGATTCACCAAAAGGTGCTCCGGGCTTACTTCTGGTTCTGGCTGAGGGGTCACTCAGGTGGTGCTTGGGGACCTGAGGGTTCCTGTGTGGTACCAGGGGTCATACTGGCTTGGCTACTTGCAAAGCAGGTGCCATACCCACTGTACAATGTCTCCATTCCCTATAATCCTATTTTTAAGGTCTGTGCTTTCTTGTAAAAAAAAAAAAACCTCAAATAATTACATTTCTGTTTTTCCTTTTTTTTATCTCACCAAAACTCTAACATTACGGTTGCTTTTACCAGAATGTTCTAACTAGGCTGTAATGTATCACTATTTGGGAATGTTGTAACCCAAATCAGCTTTGACTGTTTCAGAAACTAAGAGCTTTGAGAAGAGACAGTGTGGAGTGATGAAGGGTCATAGGTCTTGGATCAGGAATTAAGCTCAGGCCCCACTTGAACAAATTTACACATTTCTAGAAGCTAATCCTAGAATCCCTGCCATGAAGAATAGGGCTTAGAGAACAAAATTGCGTTCAGTGTAATTCATATGCAGAGGAGAATATCCTAAAACTACATTTTAATGATCTTATAACACGCTGTTAATTTGTTTTTCTTCTGAGTTTCATTGATAATTTTGAGACAGTGGAGTTCAGAGTCAGCAAATAGACCATGGCTTACATACTAGGCCTTTCATTTTAAACAGGTTACTTAATATTTTTGTCTCTAAATTGGACATTATAAATAATACCGAAGATGGGGGCAGAGAGATAGTACAGGGGTTAGGGCTTTCCCATTGTGCACATCTGACCCTAGTTTGATTCCTGTGACCACATACATGGTTTCCCTATCCCTGCCCCTCCCAGCGGTTCCCTTGTGGCCCTGAAGGTCCTGTTTGGGAACCACTGGTCCAGTTGACATGAGTCACTAGGAAGGACCCCCAGGGAACATCAGAGGGCGCTTTCTGCAGCTACTGCCTCTCAGATCCCTAGATCACAGTTACGGTATATCAAAGGGACACATTTGCTAATTGCATCCTCTGAATCCCATCACTACCATAAAAGTTAAAAGCAAAATAAATCTTAGGTTTCTGCTATTCAAAGTATAAAACACTTAGCAATCTCTAAATATAATGGAAGTATATATCTTTGTTAATTTGAATATTTAAATAGAAGTATTACATGCTGATAAACATTGTTTTAGATAAAAATAAATGTTTTCAGTGTTGCCTAATGTTTAATTCCATTGCCGTATTTAAAAATGTAACTTGAGATTATTGTTTGTTTTTGCAAATACAAATGGTGTGCATAATTTTTATGCTTAATAGATGTATATTTTTACATACTTGACTGAAATAATTTGCTTACTATTCCAGTTTTAAGTTCCCTAAAACTCTTTTAAACTTTTGGTTTATTTGACATTTAAAATAATTAAGAATTAAATGTTTTGGGCTGGAGAGATAGTGCAGGAGTAAGGTGTTTGCCACAAACATAGCCGACCTGAGTTTGATCCCTGGTACCACCCTGAGCACTTCCAAGCATGACCCCAAAGAAGAGAGCCAGGAGTAAGCCCTGAGCACTGTTGGGTGTGGTCCAAAAACAAAACCCCCAAATTCCCCACCTCCCCCCAAAAAAGCATAAAAGAAGAATTCTAAAAACACTTCTTTTTTTGTTTTTTGGTTTGGGGCTTGACTGTGCTCAGCACTTACTCCTAGCTCTGCGCCCAGGGATCATTCCTGTGGTGCAGAATCAAACCTGAGTAAGCTGTATGCAAGCAGGGTACCTACTGTACCATCTCTTTGTTCTGAAAGCTTTTTTTTAACCATTTGAGTTGCTTAAGGCCAAGTGTTTAGGTACTTTGCATTTTTCCTGGGTGATCCAGCACAGAGGGTAAAATCGTAAAAAGAATTAGAGAATGTTATTCTTTTAGAGTATTGATCCTTCAGATATAATTGAGGAAATGTTAGTCATTTTAGAATAAAGATGGATGAACTAATACAACATTGTAGCAGATAAAAAGATGGTTTCATGCTATGTATTATAGTTCTATACATTTTATATATATTCAATGCTATATATAGCTATATAAATACTATATATACTAATAGAAAATATATATGTACATTAAAAATGTAAAGGCCCTCCCGTTGATCGTCGATTTGCTCGAGCGGGCCCAGTAACGTCTCCATTGGAGACTTTGTTGTT
>JAOXYA010010939.1:0-14003 GCA_028565675.1 Sorex palustris | reverse complement strand
ATGGGAGTGAAGATAGATGGTCGGCAACTACACCACCTCCACTTTGCTGATGACATTGTTTTAATAACACCAAACATTTGCCAAGTGGCACAAATGCTGGCCGACTTCAACTGTGAGTCTGGAAAGATCGGACTACAGCTGAATCTCATAAAGACAATGTTTATGAGAAACAGTCTCGTTCCTGAAGTTCCATTCACTCTCAATGGGACGAACATCTCCAAATGCAACAGCTATGTGTACCTAGGTCAAGAAGTCAACATGACGAATGACCTGGCTCCTCAGTTGCATAGGAGGAAGAGAGCAGCTTGGAACGCCTTCAAGGGCATAGAAGAAATAGCTAAGAGGATAAAGAACCTCAGGCTCTGGGCACATCTCTTCGATTTCACTGTTCTTCCTGCATTAACATACACCTCAGAGACCTGGGCCCTATGAAAACAGGATAAGAATACTATTTGGGTCTCCCAAAGAGGAATCGAAAGAGCTATGCTTGGAGTAACCCCCTTCACTCAAATGAGAGAAAGAATCTGGAGTTACGACCTCCATCGAAGGTGAAGAATCAGGGATGCTGTCTCGTTTGCCAAGGCATCGAAAATCAGATGGGCTGGACACATAATTAGATTTGGAGATGACCCCGGGACTAGAGCCATTACAGACTAGATTCCATGGGATGTCAAAAGATCGCATGGCTGCCCACCTATGAGATGGTCAGACTTCTTCGTCAAGAACCTGAACTATCGGTTTGAGGCTCTTTGTGTTCCTAGAATGAGCAGATGCCATTGACTACACTAGCATGCGACAGGGACAAAAGGAAACGTTACTGGTGCTGGCTCGAGCAAATCCATGAGTAACAGGATGTCAAGTGATCAACTGAATGAGCTAATATTTAAAATTATCCAAGGAGCATGAAATGAGGGGATTTGAAAAAAACATAAGGATTTTTGGACAAAATTCAAAACTCAGAATGATTTGTCTGAAAAAATATCCATAAAGGACATTGTGTGGATTCTTGATGAGAAAGCTGGCATTACCGTTGTTCTTGACATCAAAAAGGAAGATTCTGGAAGGAAAATACCTTAAATAAAGAGATAATAACCTGGGATCCTAAATTGTAGCTGATCAACACTAAAATCCTTTCACCGAGTGCCCCAAAATGAAACAGACACCCAGTCCCAAATACTAAAACAGAGACAGTGACTGACTTGGCAAGTTAGCCCCAATAGCCCTGGCGAATGGCAGTTTGGGCTTATTTAGTAGTTTAGCACCACTTTCCCTCTGGCTCCCATCATATGGAAGTTAAATCAGGAGTTAAAACACACTTAACAGTTCAGTACAAATGCTGGAATAATTATATAGCTGTGGCCATAGGGTAATAAGCAATTAGCCACCTTTTTAATGCATAGCATTGAAGTCATGATAATTGATTCTAGCAGGACAGTTCCTTCTTGGGTACAGGTTGACAGTTTTCTCAATGTTTTATTATTTATTATTATTATTATTATTTGCTTTTTGGGTCACACCCAGCGATGCTCAGGGGTTACTCCTGGCTCTGCACTCAGGAATTACTCCTGGCAGTGCTTGGGGGACCATATGGGATGCTGAGGATCGAACCCAGGTCAGCCGGTGCAAGGCAAATGCCCTACCTGCTGTGCTGTTGCTCCAGCCCCGCCCCTCTCAATTTAAATGAGAAAGCAACGAACTGTCATTGCAGGGTTCAGCATAGCTCCTTGGTCTTATGATAATGGGGCGAGGGGTGGGGTGGGGCAAAAGTGAGGGTGAATTTTGAGGATAATAAACTAAGCGTATTATCTTGACATGAAGAAGTGTGACTTAATAAAAGTGTTTCAGTACCCTGCTAGGAACTGAGTATGTTCTGCTATCTTCTGATGATCTGTCATTGCAGGGTTCAGCACAGTTTGTTTTCTTTTTAAACATGTGATTTCTGACTAACACGAAAATGCATTCAGACAGGCAGAGGGCAGCAATAGTATCGTAGGTCGATTTGCATTGAGTGAGAAAAGCTTTGCTCCAGAGATCCTTTTCCTTCTATCAGGAATTGCTATCTGAAAGTTCTGAACAACTGTTTTTATTCCTTGTGTATTTGTGGGGGGGTGCGGGGGGGTGCGGGTTGGACCCATCTACCCTGTTAAGGGACTTTATTTCTGGCGCTGTGCTCGGGAGTGACCCGTGACTCTGACCCATCACTCATGTGCAGGTCTCAGTTCAGATCACGAGTGGGAGAGCAGGTTCCATTGAATCTTGGTCCTCCCTGCTACGTGAGTGAAGGTGAGCCCGTGGTGCGGGGGGAGAGATGTGTCGGGGCTGACAGGCTCTGGAACGTACAGAAAGTGGTTTCCACATTCACGCCACAGATGCATCTTGGAAAACACTTCAAATCACATGCTTATAGAAGAATGAAGGTTAAGGTAGGCCCCCATCTATCTGTCTACACACACACACACACACACACACACACACACAGCACACAAAAAAAGAGGGTTGGGGAGTTAGCGCCAACTCTGGGCCTCGTGGCTATGCACAGGACCCCTCTGCCCCTGGTACCACGCAGGAGGACCCTTCCTCCCCTTTAAAAAAAAAAGATTGCTAACTAAAGCACTAGCAGGCTTCAACCAGAGAGGTTGGCACAGCTCTTCGTGCGGACCCAGGGTCCACATCAGGCCCCTCTGCCCCCTCAGAGTCAGGCCGCGGTTTCTTCCTTCGGATGCTCTTCTGGGACATTCATTGCTCTGGAAGGCCGGTTTTATTAAGATGGAGCACAGTGGTAGGTGTGGTCCTGTCAGTCCCCGCTCCAGCCCGACACGTTGAGAAGCATCTTCTGGGTTGGAGCAATGATGCAAAGAGCTGGAGCCCAAGCTCCGGATGCAGGAGACCCGGGTTCGATCCCTGGCACCACATGGTCCCCAATGCAGAGCTCCCAAGCACAGCTGGGTGTGGCCCCAGCCCCGCCAGCCCTCATCCACTCACCCAAAGTCTGCATTAGGGTAGGAATTCAGTAAAGGGGGGGAACCTTTTTAGCAGTAGCAAATGTTTGTGCCCTTTCCCCATCCATCCATGATGTGGACGTACAGTGTCATTCGCCAGCCTCTTTGAGGTCTCGAGTGGTGCTGACTGTCCTTAATTGGACGAGAGCTTGCCCTTGTTGCTTTGAAACATTAACAGGCCAGGGGAGAAATCGTTAGTGAGCTGGGTACCTCCCGCCTCCCGCCGTCCTTCCCGCTTCCCACAGCACGTGAACTCAGGGCAGAAAGCACCACGCCGCGGGCCAAGTGTTTTTTACAGACTGCCTAAGTAAGGCTTCCCACATAGGGACTGTTTTCTAAATACATGGAGGTACTGTTGTGATTAATAATCTCGGAGCGACTTGGCTGACTTCATAATGGCTTTGCATCATTTCCTCGGTCGGGAGCTGGCGATGCTTCTGAGGAAGTCCGGGAACTGGAGGTTTCCCTTGGGGGAAGGATTGCTGCAGACTTTCTCGTGGGAATTGGCTGGAGCCCAGAAGGGAGCCCCGGAATGAGGAGTGACCCGCACTGACCTGCTGGCTTCCTCTCTCTGTCCAGCCCTGCCTGAGCGTCCACTCATTCATCTTGGGACTTGCTAGCGTTAAACTGTGGGCTCAGTAGTAGTTTCGGGGCTGGTGTCAGCACCCACATCTTCCCCTGAACTTGCCACGCCTCAAGGCTGCTCTTCACTTACTCCTCACATGATTCCCCACTCTAAGTAAAGTGGAGCAGATCTCCAGTTGGACATCCATGGCTTGATTTAATCCCTCTTTGAACACTGCATTATTAATGGAAATCAGGGTTATAAAGGTCAGTTTAGAGATATTTTATTTTGATGATTAATGCTTGGTTATCAAGTTTGTAAGAAAATAGGGTTTACTTAGCCGTAATTTGGGTCATGTGTCTGCATCTCTGGTACTTGATAAGGGTAATTTTTAGATGGGGGAGGCAGTGTTTTATTACTAGGGAGTTTAGAGTGTCAGATCATCTATAGGCATTAAGCCCATTTATAAAATTAAACTCTCCGCCTGGTGAGATAGTGCAGGGGTTAAGGCACTTTGCACATGGCTGACCCCAGCTCAATTCCTACTTCCTGGCATGGTCCCTGTGTCCCCAAGCACCCACCCACACAGATCAAATTGTGTTTTAAAACACTTTTGAAAATGAGTAACATTGGAGACCTATTGTGTTATTTGTGCTCTTTGCATCAGTTGATGCTAATTATCTCTGGAATTTTTATGATTCACTGTTTTAAAAAGAAAAAATAGAACCTTTTGCTGATGTGTTTTCCTCTTTTGCTTTCCTTTAGGCAAACACCACACGTTGTTGCTGGCAGTTTTTGTGGCCCCTCTAAGTGATCTTCGTTCTGATTTCTCCAAATTCCAGGAAATGATAGAAACAACGTTAGATATGGATCAGGTACATATGACATATTCTTTTCTTCAAGGAGCAGAACATCCAACTCCGAAAGCTTTCATGAGTTTTGCTTTGTGTGTTTCATTTTTGTCATTTTGCAAGGCACCTTTCAAAGAGAGTAAGATTAAGCAATGGGAAAAGGTTTTCTATTTTCAGTTTTATTTAGAGATCTGCCATTTCAGTAAAAGTTAAAAAGATGCAATAGAGGAAGAGGAAGAGTATCTGACTTAACTGGATAGCACTGTAGCACTGTCCTCCCGTTGTTCATCAGTTTGCTTGAGTGGGCACCAGTAATGTCTCACAATTTGTTGTTACTGTTTTTGGCATATCGAATATGCCACAGGGAGCTTGCCAGGCTCTGCCGTGTGGGCGGGATACTCTAAGTAGCTTGCCAGGCTCTCTGAGAGGAGCGGAGAAATCGCGCCCGGGTCGGCTGTGTGCAGGGCAAACGCTCTACCCGCTGTGTTATCGCTCCAGTCCTCATAACTGGATCTGGATAAAGAAATCTCGTGAGGGGTTGGAGTGATAATACAGCAACCAGGGTGCTTATCTTGCATGCAGTTGATCCTGGTTCGATCCCCAGCATCCCATATGGTCCCCTGAGCACTGCCGGGAGTGATTCCTGAGTGCAGAGCTAGGAATAACCCCTGAGCACTGCTGGATAGGGCCCCCAAACAAAACAAATCTCACGCATAAAAGATTTTCACATGCAGCAGCTAAAGGAAAATTGCCATCACAGGAAAAGAAAGAGACTGGTAGTAAATGTGGAACACAGAAGAATACAACTTTCCGTAGTATTTTTGTTGTTTTAGCGGTGCTTGGGGGAGTGTGTGGTGCCAGGGATCAAACCAGAAGCTCCCACGCACTAGTCCAGCGGGTGTTTGCCTTGAAAGTGGCAGCCTACATTCCGTCTCCAGCACACATGTGGTTCCAACATGCCCCGCCGGCAGTGATCCCTGAGTGCCACGGGGTGTGACCCCCGCCAACATAATGAATATGGATCATTTCTGAAGTAATTGGAAATAGCCTCATGTGAAAATGAATCTGAAGCTTTTCTTTAATAAAAAAACGTGTAGGAAATAAGTGCTCACAAGTTCTTTATACTGAGGTAATTTGGTAAGTTCTTTGTATCTTTTGTTCCGGGGCCACTCCTGGCTTTGTGCTTGGGGTCAGTCGTGGTGCCCCAGGACCACTTCTCCACACGCAGTGTGGCATGCAGGACACGTACTACCGATGGACGTCTTTGACTCATATCAAGCCTTTTCTTTCCCTTCGTTCTTCCCATCTTCCCTCTCTCCCTCCCTTCCCTCTCTCCTGTCACGCGATATTTTTTGACAGCGTAGATTTAGCCCTTGGGATGTCTCTCTGCCTGACAAGTCAGCCGAAGCACTCTTTTCTCCCAAATGCAGTTCCACCATTAGTGAGCTAATGGGCTCCTATTTATAGTTTTCATTTAGTGTGTGTGGGGGTCATTTTTTCAGAATGATATTTATAATGCCAGCATATGAATTTTTAAGGTGTTTTTCTTGATGCTTTTCTCCTTGGAAATATTGTCTCACACTATGGAGAGCAAAGACACGTAGCGGCCAGGGTGCCACCTGGCTAGTTCACTTGGGTGCTCTTCCAGCTCTCCCATTCCTGTAAAGGAGCTTAGTTTTCCGAGATAGGGTTTTCAATCCTGACTGCTGGCTGGGCTGTTGTAACATTTGATTCTATTTCATTTTTCAGTTCTGTTTTGGAGCCACACCAGGCGGTGCTCAGGGCTTACTCCTGGCTCTGCAGTCAGGGCTCACTCCTGGTGACCAGCTCAGGGGACTGTGTGGGGTGTGGGAGATCAAACCTGGGTCAGCTGAGTGCAGGGCAAGCACTACATGACAACTCCAGCTCCTCGTACCATTGTAGAAGTGTTCTGTAAGAGTGTGGGCTTAGGATGGTAAGCAGCGCAGTTAGACGGACCCAGATCTGAGAAAGAGGGCTGGAGTGATTCATTTTCATTTCATTACCCAGGTTCCCTCCACCATTAGATTTTCGTGTTTTTGGGGGGCCCACACACCTATGGCTATGCATAGGGCTTACTCCTGGCTCTGCTCACACTCAGGGATTACTCCTTCGAGGGGCTCAGAAACCTGCGGTGTCGAGAGTCTTCTCTGGGTTGGCAAGCGTCCTGCCCTCTGTGCTGTTGCCCTGGTCCCCTTTTGGAATTTTCATTTCCACCTCAGGCGTGTTCCTCTTTGGGTCTCATAACACTTCTGCATTCCTGCAGTTTTCCTCGATGGGATCGTTGACACAGTGATCATGGCCAGGGAAGGCAAAGGTTGGTGGCCAGAGGGTCACCTCTGGTCTGAGAGACGGTCAGAATCAGGAGAGGGAAGGAGGGGCTGGCCAGTGGCATCTGCTGAGGCACTGGTTACTCTCGCTTTCCGTATTTGATAGTAGAGTTTTTAGGTAAACCGGATTCCCAATTCTAACCTGTTAGGTTCCTTGGATAGCTGACCATGCATGATGCGCTGTAGCACAGTCTTCCCGTTGTCATCGATTTGCTTCAGTGGGCACCAGTAATGTCTCCATTGTGAGGCTTGTTTTTACTGTTTTTGGGATATCAAACATGCCACGGGGAGCTTGCCAGGCTCTGCCCTGTGGGCGGGATTCTCTCGGTAGCTTGCCGGGTTCTCCGAGAGGGGCGGAGGAATCGAACTCGGGTCGGCCATGTTGGCTGTGTGCCAGGCAAACGCCCTACCCGCTGTGCTATCGCTCCAGCCCAGGTTCGAGTCCCAGCATCCCATATGGTCCCCCGAGCACTGCCAGGAGTGATTCTTGAGTACAGAGCCAGGAGTAACCCCTGAGTGTTGCCGGGTGTGACCCAAAAAGCCAAAGACCTTGCATAATATAGTCCTTATTCTTTTCCAAACTTTTCAGCTTCCATCAGGTGGTAAGGTGCATTCAGCCCTTCACTGTCATCGTAGGTATTTGTCATGAGTTCAGGCATTTAACTTGCATGACTCAGAACCATCTTGAGGAAACTGCTCCTTTTCCAGCTGTGAGCAAGGGAACGGATATGAACACGAGCTGGATTACTCCTTTCCCCCACCCAGGCATACCTTGGTATAGTATATGATACTTAGGTGGGCTTTATGGATAATTTCATAAATCTTTTTTGGGACGCAGGGGGCACACTCGTGATGCTCCGGGCTTGCTCCTTGCTCTGCACTCAAGAGTCACTCCCGGTGGTGCTCAGGGGACCACAAGGGATGCCAGGGATTGAACCCGGCTGGCTGCGTACGAGGCAAGCGCCCTACCTGCTGTCCTATCGCTCCAGACCCAGATTTATAAATCTTTGGGTGGGGGTTGAGGGGGCATTTCGGTGCCGTCCCCATCAGTGCTCAGGGACTATTCCTGGCTCTGTACTGGGGAGTGATCCCTGGTGGTGCTCAGGTCATGCCAGGAATTGGAGCCGGCTGCAGATCTTACAGCTCATTTTGTTGTTTCACTTGTTGCTGGTCATGGAGCTTGTTTGGTTTCTGCCTTTGGTTGTTCGGACCGGCACTTCTGTGGGCGGCCCTGTGCAGGCCATGCTGTCCCCCTTACTGTGTCCTGCCCGTTCACTTTTGCAGGTTCACTACTAAAGGTTTCCAGAGCGGTTGCCCCTCTTATGTGCCTACCAGCAACATTTGAAGATCTCAAATTCCCATTTTCTGGAATTTGGTTACTCGTAGTTTTCATAACCGTCCTAGTGGGTTTGTAGTCTTTTGGGGTCCTGAGAGCAGTTTCCAGTGTGTGTGTGTGTAGGGGGGGGGGTTCCTTAGCTGGTAAGCAGTTCTTGGGACACGGGGTGGACATCCTGCAGTATTGACCTCAATTCTGACACTAGCCAGGGCCAACCGACTGCGGTTTCACGAGAGCGAACCCCCCCTCCCCTTAGCCTGGAATGTTCCGTCAGATGTTAACGGAAAGTGCCGAATTAGCCAAAGTAAAACCAGTGGATCACCGTGATGGTCATAACTAAGAGTTTGCGGATCCGCTGACCCAAACTGGGCCCGAGCTGGGGTAATATAGGTACCAGGCATCTAGGCAGCGGAGACTGAGATTTCTTTCTCTTGGCATGGGCATAGGAGGTACTGGGATTTTCTGAAATAATAGGGACTGTTGGCACTTGTGGAAAACAGAATCACATGCGTGAAGTGACCCAGGTCAAGATCATGCTGAGCTAAACTCTGCTTCTCTGACCCCCACGGCTCTGCCTTCTCGGCACATTTTCAAAGCTGTAGTTCTTTTGTTTTATATATTTTTTAGTATCGCCTGTTCTTGCGACTGAATCAGTCAGAGAGGTTCTGGAACAGCTTGTGGAATTCAGGGAAACCTTCTACTTTGTCGACTCCTAGTCACCTTATTCCCTTTCCTCCCCTCCACCCCTCCCAGTCACTTTTATAAAAGAACAGGGCTCAGGGGCTTGAGTGATTTTCCAGTGGGGAGGGCTCTTGCCTTGCACGTGGCTGACACGGGTTCAGTTTCCAGCGTTCCTTATCCCCCGAGAACTGCCAGGAGTAAGCCCTGACCATCACAGGGTGTGTTCCCCTGCCCTGGGCAAAAAGAATATAACTCAGGAGCAGCCCTGGGTCCTAGTCTAGGGGGAATGTGTGGCCTTGGCAGGGGTGTGTGTCTGTGTATGTCTGTCAGTCAGTGTGTCTGTGTTTCATCCCTCCAGATGGCCCACTAGTAGCACTTCCTGTGTCCACTAGCCTGGAAAGCCTTCAAAAAACTGTCTGTTTGAGAGCCCAGGGCCTCACCATTTGATCCTGGGGATGGGGCAGGTGTTCTGGGGCCCTGGGCCAGGCCCACTCAAGGTGTGTTGGGGGGGTTCTGTTTCCTCGTCCTCACTAGCTTGTTCTCCAGCCCCTCTCCCCTCTGGGTGCAGGGCATGAGAGGGCAACCCAGCCTCTGACCCCTGCCTGGGGCCTCAGAGGGCAGCCTTGGCTTCTGTTAGTCGCCTCCAAGTCACCCTTGTCTCTTGGGAAAAGGCTTTAGGAGCGGTCTGTGACAGAGACCAGACACCTATGAGAAGTGCATCTGGACTTTGAGATGCCCAAGCTTGTGTTCATCATGGGTGACCGTGTTGCCAAGTGGCATTTTCATCGTGTTCTGAATTTGTTTTTCTCTGCTGGCTCTTGATGTCCTTACATCTGCCACATTCGTTGACTTTTTTTGCATGTCATCTCAGAGAAACGTGTGTTGAGGGCTGGCCAGCGTTTGAATTGGCCTCTTTGTCTTTGGACTGAGTGGGTAAGAGTTCCATATGATGGGTACTGGGCCCTTTTCCTGGGAAATAGTTTCCTGAGTTTTTCTGTTGCCAAAAGTTGTTCTTACTGATTGCTTATTACTTTTAAAAGCACTACTGTATTTTTAGATTCTGGTTTAAAATAATTTGTGTATCACCTCATACTTCCTTCTTGTCATATATATATATTTTTTTTTGTAAAGAATCCGCTGCTTCTCTCTCTCTTTCTCCCTCCCGCCCTCCGTCTCCCCTACCCTGGCTCAATTCTTGGTTTTAAAACCTTTTTTTGTATCTTCTTTTTTTTTGCGCTTTTTGTGTCACACCAGGCGATGCTCAGTGGTTACTCCTGGCTTTCCACTCAGGAATTACTCAGAAATTACTGGTGGTGCTCAGGGAACCATATGGGATGCTGGGATTCGAACCTGGGTCGGCCACATGCAAGGCAAACAAGGCAAACGCCCTACCTGCTGTGCCATCACTCCAGCCCCTTCTTTTTTTTTTAAAGCCCCCCCCACCCCCCCATTGATGTAGGGGCGCCGCCTTCCGTGCTCTGCCCAGCCCTGAACTGGACTGACCCGGGAAGGCGCGAGCTTAATCCCAGGCCCTTCTTTAGTTCTTCATTGCTCATTTTCTTCTTTCTTTCTTTCTTTCTTTCTTTCTTTCTTTCTTTCTTTCTTTCTTTCTTTCTTGGAGTACTGCTATTTATTTAGCCATTGATTAAGCTGATTGAATTGGGCATGAACTCCACATTACGCTTTAAAAATTTTTTTAATTGGATATCTGTGAGAGAGACCATTACAGGTCTGTTCATAACTGGGCTTCAGCCATACAGTGACCCAGCACCCATCCCCCCACCAGTGCACATTTCCCACCCCCTGTTTCCCCACCAGCATCCCCAAACCTCCCCGCCCCCAGCCTCCCTCTATGGGAGGCACTTTCCTTCTTGCTTTCTCTCTCCTTTTCCTTTTGTGCATAACGGTTTGCAATACAGGTGCTAAGAGGTTCTGGTGTTTGTTCAGGGCATTCAGTAATTTTATCGGAATGGTAAGGCTGGAGCAGCTTTTCAGTTGGGTGCCGCTTTGGGGTGTAGATGACTGCTGAGGCTTCTGGAAGTACAAGGGAGGTGAGGGAGGGTAGCCCATTCCAACGGTGAGAAAGATTCAATCACAAAAATTTTAATTTTTAAAATTATTTTTACTTTTGTTTGTTTTAGAGCCACACCTGGCATTGCTCAGGGCTTCCTCCTGGCTCTGCACTCAGGAGTTACACCTGGTGGTTCCTGGGGGACCATGAAGGTGTCAGGAATAGAACTAAGGTCACCACGCTGAGGCAGGAGCCTTACTTCCTGTACTTTCTGGTCCAAGCATTGAGGAACACACTTTTCCTTCAGTGCCGCCTAGTTGCATATATTCATAAGATTTGTTTTGTGTTTTTTTTTGTTTGTTCTTTTTGGTTTTTGGAGGGCCACACCAAGTGATGCTAAGGGTTCCTCCTGGCTCTCCACTCAGGAATTCCTCTTGGCGGTGCTTGGGGGATCAAACCCAGCCGGGCATCGAACCCTGGTCGGCAGTGGCTGTGTGCGGGCAAGTGCCTTCTCGCTGTACTCGCTCCAGTCCCCATCCCTGAGTGGTAGGAGGCGTCATTTCTTACTTAGTTGGAAGCATTTCATTCCCGTTATGATTTGTTCCTAGGTTTGTCACTTGTCTAAGTTTTTAATTGTCGGTTGTTGGGCCACACCCAGCTGTTCTCAGGGTTCGCTCCTGGCTCCGTGCTCAGGGACTGCTCCTAGCAGGATGCAGGGGACCACAGGGGTGGCGGGGAGCAAACCTGGGTCGGCCCTGTGTGAGGCTTGCGTCTTACTCACTTTCAGTTGCCATGTGTGTTTGTGAGGGTTCTTCATGTAATCGAGGCTGTGTGTACCCCCTGCCCCCCGTTTCTAGTTGCAGAGTTCTCCAGTTCTCCACATGTGCATCCCATAAAGCTTATTTTGTTGTACCCACATTGTCTGTGCTTACTGGTTTTTGATCCATGAGAGAAACATGGAATTCTTTTTTTTTTTTTTTTTTGCTTTTTGGGTAACACCCGGTGATGCACAGAGGTTATTTCTGGCTCTTCACTCAGGAATCACTCCTGGCGGTGCTTGGGGGACCATATGGGATGCTGGGAATCGAACCCAGGTCGGTCGTGTGCAAGGCAAACTCCCTACCTGCTGTGCTATCTCTCCAGCCCCAAAACATGGGATTCTTGAGAGAAGTGACTGCACTTGCTTGGTGCTTCTCGGGCCAAGGAACTGTTGTTTCCTTGCTGTGGCCTCACTGTCATTGCACTCTCGGGACCTTGTCTTTAGCCGTGCTCTGGGCCTTAAGTGAGTGCTGTCCCCTAGCCAGAGAGCTGGGCCCTCATTCTTATCTGGGCATCCTACCACTGAGCCATTCCCCTGCCCCGACCCAAAATGTCACCTGCCCCGAGCTTTCCAGATTCTAACTGAGGGCAAAGATTTTACAGCCACAGAAGGAAGAGCTGCAGAAAAGATAAACAGTAGTGACTTAAGCAGTCTGTGGGTTCAGTTCTGGCTCGTGGAGGTGTGACTCACCCTGTCACAGGCCCGGGAGGCATTGTCTTCTCCTGCAGAGGCCGTGACTCACTGACTTAGTTCCTTTCAGCTTCTTCTTTGCAGTTGTTTGACATCTTCAGTAAGCAGTTAATCTCTCACCACCGCTTTTGTTTTGTTCTTGGGGTGCAGCTGGCCGTGTGCTCCGGGTCGCTGTTGCAGTGTCTCTGTAAGGTGGCGTGTGGCAGTGAGGGAGTGTGCCTTGCATGTGAAGTCCTTTGGAACCAAGACTTGGATTGTATGTGTTTTTGTGTTTGTTTTTGGCATTGTAGATGAGATGGATTTATCATTATGGTTTCTGCTCATTATTATTGGTAAGAATTTAGCTAAACGGGGTTGGAGCCATAGCATAGTGAGTCAGGCATTTGCCTCGCACGCTGCCAGCCCGGGTTCGATCCCTGGCATCCCATATGGTCCCTGGAGCACCGTTAGGAGTAATTCCTGAGTGCAGAGCCAGGAGTAACCCCTGAGCACTGCTGGATGAGACCCCCAAACAAAAACAACTGCAAAAATCTGAAAATAAAGTTCATAATTTAAAGCATACTACAAGTACTTTGTTTGGCTATATTTTTAGGGGATGTGGGGGGCACACCTGATAGGCTTGCTCCTGCTTTTACACTCCACTCCTGCTTAAAAGTGCCACACCTGAGCACACTCCTTGCCTGGTCCAGTACCTCTGAGCCCCCAGTTTTGACCTGCTGGGCGTGGCCCCAGGGGAGGCAGTGGAAAGAGAACAAGAATATTGTCTATTATATACTTACTTGACTTGGGGGCCACATCCGGCAATGCATCAGGTCTTACTCCTGAGTCAACACTCCAGATTACTACTGGCAGTTTTCAGGGGATCATATGGAATGCCGGGGATTGAACCCGAGCCAGCCATGTGGAAGCAAGCACCCTGTACTATGGCTGTACTCACTCTGGCCCCCTGAAAATAGTGTCTTTTTTTTTTCTTTTTGGGTCACACCCGGCGATGCACAGGGGTTACTCCTGGCTCTGTACTCAGGAATTACTCCTGGCGGTGCTCAGGGGACCATATGGGATACTGGGAATTGAACCTGGGTTGGCCGCATGCAAGGCAAACGCCCCATCTGCTATGCTATCACTCTAGCCCCCCATGTCTTTTTTTCTTTTTTTTTAATTAGAGCCAGTGCTATTTTGAAACCAATTCTTTTGTTTGAACAAGTGTGTACATTTGTTAAAGATACTGAGTGTTGAACATTTCTAGTTTTGTTTAAGAAAAATGTTTCAGGGGCTGGAGCAGTAGCACAGTGGGTAGGGCATTTGCCTTGCCCCTAGCTGACACAGGTTCAAGTCCCAGCATCCAATATGGTTGGTCCCCTGAGCACCGCCAGGAGTAATTCCTGAGTCCAGAGTCATGAGTAACCCCTGGGCATCGCTGGGTGTGACCCAGAAAGAAAAAAAGAAAGAAAGAAGTTTCAAATATTGTTTAGTGAAATAGTTAAGGAAAAATATGGCAGATCCTTGTGACATCCTTTTGTTTACTATTGATTTATCATAACATCGATGAGGAAAAGACTCATCTCGCTTCGTGGAAGAGTGCTTTCACTACATTTAAATGTCGCTTTCCCTGACGTTGGGCTGGAGCGATAGCACAGTGGTAGGGCGTTTGCCTTGCACGCAGCCAACATAGCCGACCCGAGTTCGATTCCTCCGCCCCTCT
>JAOXYA010010913.1:0-14004 GCA_028565675.1 Sorex palustris | reverse complement strand
CGGTAGCTTGCCGGGCTCTCCGAGAGGAGCGGAGGAATCGAACTCGGGTTGGCCATGTTGGCTGCATGCAAGGCAAATGCCCTACCACTGTGCTATCGCAGCCGTGCTATAATATGTAGGCTATAATTGCAAATAGTATATATTACTTAATATCTTTTATTTAATCAAATGTAATTTATTTAAATTAATAATTTGGAATGTGAATATTTTTGTAATGACTCTAACTATGCAAATCAAGAGGGACTTTGAAGTAAAATGTATAGAAACTACTTTGACTATATAGTTATTCAATTACATTAAGTGACATTAAACATTTTAAGGCTCTATGAGAAATATGTGCACATTCTCACTAAATACATTAAAAATATACAAACCTTTTGGCATTTTCTTATACCCTTCTTATTCAAACTAAATTTAATCTTCTTTTCTTAAATATCACAAATTTGTAATCACACACTACTTTTGGCACCATTGGTTTTTCATATGTATATCACAAGCTTCAATGACAATATTTTCAGTTTTAACTGTAAAAGGTTCAGGTTCATGCAAATAGTTTCTCCAGTGCTTGAAAGTAAGGTAAATAAAGCATCATTTTATTAAATGCTTTGCCAGTTTCCAATATTTTAAAGTGAGAAATGTTATGAAATCAGCTTTAATACAAATTTAAGTACTCACTTTCAAAAATGCCATGATAAATATGTGTGTTAGAAACCAGAGTGGAATATAAAATAATAAGAAAACACAGAGCGGAGGAAAGTTCACCATAATATATATTACTGCCTTAAGAATGTAATTATAATTCAGTAGCTGTATTTTATTTATCCTTACATTTACAAACAGATGTTTGTCAGTTGTTCATAGGTCTGAACATTTTCAAACCATGAACTGAAAATGATCATATGATTGAATAATGTTATAAGCAAATGAGGATTGATATTTTTAGAGATCACAACACTGATAAGAATAAATAAAAGTTGTGGTTTATTCTTTCTGTTAAGTTACATCTTCCTCTCTTTTTTATTTCTTCAAGGTTTTTATTTAGGTGTGTGGAATAAGTGGCTAGACTTTTCTGAAAAAATAAATAAATAAATAAATAAATAAATAAATAAATAAAACACCTCCTCCCCTCCTCATCTGTTATTCCCCCCACCCCCTACGGTAAGCTTCATACTGAAGACCAGTTCTCAGTTTCTGTGCCATTGGGAATATTTTACATCTTGACTTTGTTTCTTTATATGGGGCGATAGCACAGAGGGTAGGGCATTTGCCTTGCATGTGGCCGACCTGGCCAACCCAAGTTCAATTCCTCTGCCTCTCTCACCCGCACAGTAAAGCCTCTGTGGCCAGCCTGGCGCAGGAAGTGGCACTGCTGAAGGAAGAGCCCTGGGGGTGGGGGGGCAGGGAGCGAGGTCAGCTGGAGCCAGTGGGTCACACACATACACACACACACACACACACACACACACACACGACTGCATGCACACACGCATAGGCTCACAAGCCACTCATGCACATACACACACACACACACACGACTGCATGCACACACGCATAGGTTCACAAGCCACTCATGCACATACACACTCACACATACACACATTCACATACAGGTGCAGACTCACACAGCCACTCACACGCACACAGATGCAGTCACTCACCTGCACACATTCACACAGCTGCTCACACATTTACACACACACACAAAATACACACATATTCTCTCTCACACACAAATGCGTATACACATACTTCAAAGGCTCACAGTGCTGTGCTCAGACTAGGAACCCCCCCCACCCCGAGAATAAAATATTAGGAATAAAAACTAGATACAGGACACACAGGTGAGGTGAGGTGAGGTGAGGTGAGGTGAGGTGAGGTGAGGTGAGAGGCTGCTCTGAACACGGGTCCCCCACTATGCAAAACCAGCTGTCGGCAAAAACCTCGCTGGAAAAGAGGCTGCAGCGGGTTTTGTCAGGACAGCAACACGTTGCCAGAGGCGGCCACTAGGTGGCACTGCTCACCCGCAGTTTTCAGCCTTGGCGCAGCATCTTCTAGAAACACGGAGGCTGCAGGCCTGGAAGGTTCAGTTCACAGTACAATTCCATTTGCTAATGTGAAGCAACGGGGCATGTCATAAATCTCAAAAATGAGACCATGCCAGCGTGAAAAACGCTTCTGATTTCTAGAGCAGTTAATCTAAGTCCTTAGCAGATAAGAAAGGGTATCACAGCAGGATTGGGGATTTAAAAAAATAAAATGAAAGCCCGTCACATGCTAGACGGTGAGAGCTGGACTCTGCCCATGGACCACCAGCCCGCAAGGAAGGCTTCTGGCCACTGAGCTGCCCGGGGACACACGGGGCTCGGGCGGGCAGCGAGAGAGAACAGTGAAGGGCAAGTCTGGAGTCAGGGCCTGGCCAAGGGCCAGAGAGGGGTCTGGGGGGAGCAGGCCCAGGCAGGATGGGGCGGGGGGTGGGGGTAGAGGGCGAGTCCCTGAGGGGAGGGGGGAGCAGACCCTGGGCAGAATTGGCGGGGGGAGGGGTGGCATCTGGGGGAACAGACCCTGGCAGGCCATGGTTGCCTGTGCACCCGGGGATGGTGGAGCTCAGACAACATTTTGTTCTTTTGCCCAAAATGACAAAATCAAACCAACTAAATCATACGCTACCTCCTCTATCTCATGACTGGAAACAGTCTACCCCACTGGGGTGCAGCAGAGGCCCACACCCCAGATCTGTGGCGGGGGGGAGCACAAACACACACACACACACACGCATACACATGGCACATCACACACATGCACACACATGTGCACAACAGTGCACACATAGGCACGTGTACACACATGCACAGACATGCACACACATGTGCATAGCAGCACATATACACAGCAACATAGACATGCACAGGCACTCACAGACACACAGGCTCACACATGCACACACGTGTGCCCCTCATGCTGCAGTGGTGGGAGGGTGGCCCAGGGCCGCAGCAGGAAGAGAAGGCCTGTGGTGAGGGACCCGAGCGGCCCAGTGAGCGAGGAGGAAGGCAGGGGCCCTGGCGTCTCCCTGCTGCTCCC
Organism: Sorex palustris; assembly: GCA_028565675.1. Taxonomy (NCBI): domain Eukaryota; kingdom Metazoa; phylum Chordata; class Mammalia; order Eulipotyphla; family Soricidae; genus Sorex; species Sorex palustris. Next base: position 10,926 of record JAOXYA010010913.1, on the reverse strand, counting down.
TCAGAACCGAGAGACCTCACTGGGACAGCAGCAGGGATGGCACTTGCCTTGCACGCCGACCCAGGTTCAATCCCCGCATCCCATATGGTCCCCAAAGCACTGGGTGTGGTTCAAACAACAGCGACCAAAAGAGAAAAAAAAAAAGACCCAGAAACACGAAGGCCTAACGGTCAGGATGTAGGATGCTCAGTGGTACCCAAGTCTTCACTGCGCCTCCAGGAGTAGGCACCCACCCCCACACCTCCTCCCTCACTCCCCGCTGGCGGGGCTGGGCCGGGGCTGGGCCGGGGCGCCCCCTTACCAAACAGGGCATCCTCGGTGCCGGGCAGCGCCGGGTGGGACAGGATGCTGCCGTCCTGCACGGCCGACAGCGTGCTCAGGCACTTGCCGTAAGCCCCCAGCAGCCTGGACACGGTGAAGGTGCTGAACTGGCCCTGGCAGAAGAGCAGGTACTTCTGCCAGAGGGCCGCGTCGTTGGGGTGCAGGAAGAGGAGCTTCTGCCATTCTTTGGCCAGGGCGCCCGGCTCCCAGAGCTCGGCGCACACGCGCAGGCGCGCCAGCTGCAACTCCACGCTGCCCTGGTTGCTGTCCAGTGCCCGCTCCAGGACGGCCAGCTTCTTCTCCAACACCAGCCGCAGCGAAGCCCGCTGCCGGGGCTCCCCGTCCGCCTCCAGCGCGTACAGCCCAGGCCGCCGCATCGCCTCGTCCTGCACGGAGACCCCCGCTCAGCAGGGCGCGGGACCCCCCCCCAGCCCAGAGACCCCCCTGCTCAGCAGGGCGCGGGGACCCCCCCCCAGCCTGGAGACCCCCGCTCAGCAGGGCGCGGGAACCCTCAGCCCAGAGACCACCCCTCCTCAGTAGGGCACGGGGAACCCCCATCCTGGAGACCCCGGCTCAGCAGGGCACGGGGACCCCCAGCCTGGAGACCCCAGCTCAGCAGACACGGGGACCCCCAGCCCAGGGTGGGGCTCATGCGCTCCGTGTCTGCGCCACCGCGCCTGCGCTTGGCCCCTTCATCACGGCAGGGCCGGCTTGGCCACGGAAAGGGACACGCGCAGGCCACGCCACAGCCAGGGGCCGCGGGAGAGGTATCAGGAGGGCAGTGGGGCGCGGACCACCCCCCACCTGCGTCCTCGGGCACCGGGGTCCCTTCCTCCCTGCTCCTCTGTCCCGAGCCTGCCTTCTCTGGAAGACCACGCCCTCGCGCCAGCCCCCAGTCCCGGGCCACGGCAGGGGTCACCTGCGTGCACGGGGCGGCCACGCTCACCTGGAAATCCACGAAGGCCATCCAGAGCTGGACATCGCGCGGGCTCTCCCGCAGCCTGCGGTTGAAGTCCTCCACCTTGGCCCTGAGCGCCGCGCTCTCGGGGTCTGCCGGGGCGTCGGGCACCGCTGGGGACTGCTCCGATGGGGCCCCCTGTCCCTGCAGCCACTGCGTGGTGGCCGGATCATAGATTCCCAGAGGGTTCAACCAGGAGGTCACAGGCGGGGCCGCCTCCTCGGGGTCTGCCACGGGGATGAAGGCGGCGGGGGCCACAGCAGACGGCTCCGGGGCGCGGGGACGCACGGCGACGCCGGCCGCGCTCAGCAGGCCCAAGCTCCTCCTGGCGAAGTAGCGCTCGCCCTGTGCGTGGGGGGGCTTCTTTTGGCGGGGGGCCCCCTCCCAGGACACGCGTTGCTTCTTGGGGTTCAGGCCCAGGCACGAATCGCCTTTCCTCTTGTACCTGCCGTGACATAGGGCAACGGCTGAGTGACCCCCAGCCCCATCTGGGGATCACTCAGTGATTCCCCCCCAGGGGCCAGAGAGAAAAGGGGACAGTGGGACAAGGACAGAGAGGAAGATCGGGGCCTGTCCTCCGCGGCCCCACCATCACAGCAAGTCACAAGCAGTGCCAAACGCTCAAGGCCAGCCGGGAACCGCCCCCTCCTGAACCCTAAACAACTGGGCTGAGGCCCTAGGGGACCCAAGGGGACACCAGCTGCACAATCTTAGCCTCTGCTCCCACTGGAAAGGTCACAGGAGGTCAAAGATGTTCTTTTTCTTTAAAAAAAAAAATCCTGAAACAAAGCAGACCCCGTGGCATCAGCCTGGGCTGTTCCTACTCCACAGGAAACCGGGTTCAGAGAGAAGGGGGCCCGCCGAGGTGAGGGGGACAGAGCTCTCTGCGCGTGGGCACCACATGGTCTCCCCATGCAGATCGAGGCAGGAGGCCTGGCCGGAAACTGGACCAGAGATGCTGTGAATGTCCAAGGGGCACAGGAAAATGCGATCGACACCATGAATCATCAGAAAAAATGTCATCAATATCACTCATCACTGGGAAATCATGATCAACATCATTAATCACCGGGAAAACACAAATGTCACCCCAGAGCCATCAGAACCGCGGGGAGGAGTCGGGGCGGGCACCGCTGACGGCCAGTGAGCACATGGAGGGGGGCACATGGACAGTCACGTGCTCCAGCGGGCAGGGACCACTTGAGCGGACGCTATGGGGAAAGCTCTGCGGGCGTCTAAAAACAGGACAAACCGACTAAACATAGCCAGCCTCCGACTCGCGGGCTACTTCTAGGCGTTTACTCAAGAAAAGGAAACTCATGTCTGCCTGCCAGACCCGGGTCTGAATGTTCTCCGAGCTGCCCGTGAGAGGCAGGTGCCACCCACGGGGGCCAGATGGCCAGATGGCGAGTGAGTGGCACAAAGAGCGACCAGGAGTGATACCAGAGCACAAAGCAAAGACTGAGGCCTGAGCACAGAGACATGAGTACTCTGAGCATAGGAGCCAGAGGAACTACGGGAAGCAGGGGGTTCTGTGAACCCCAGCTACGGTGTGAGCTGCAAGGCTGGGGCTGCAGGCTGCAGTAACCTCTCTCTCTCTCTCTCTCTCTCTCTCTCTCTCTGCGTCTGCCTCACACACAGACCTCTCCCAGGCCAAGCTGCCCAGACCCCAACCCACCATTTAGTAGTGGTTCTTTGAGCAAGTTCTTTAAAACCAAACAAAGCAAAAAAAAAAAAAAAAAAAAAACCACAAAACCAACAAAACTCAAAAAAAAAAAAATCCCTGCCTGGACCTCAGCTTCCTCATCTGTGGGATGGGAGCAAGAGTGACATCAGAATTCCAAGGAGATGAGAAAGGCTTACAGAGCGTCTTCACTGACAAAGAAAGGCTTATCTCTGTGGAACCTCTTAGCCGGCCATCTGGGGCTAGATAAGTTTAAAATCACTATCATTATTTTATCAGACTTGGCTCCTAAACCCCAGCCAGCTATTCCGTCTGGGGCGCAGCCAAGGAGACACACTGCACTCCAAAAATGGACAAAAGTCCAAGAGGGCTAACTGCACCGACAGCCGGGAGGAATTTTCTAAAGGTAACTGGGACTCTGGCGCCGGGACTCCAGGACCCGACCTCTCGCTGAGCTCGCCTGGGCACCAGGCACAGGGCCGCTCTCTGCCATGCCCGCCTCGAGGACTGGCCGCCTCCCTGAGGGCAGAGCCTGCAGCCATGTCCCCACCTCCACCCCAGGGGTCTCCCTGCCCACAGCCTCCTGCCAAGGGGGAGAGTCGCCACCTGCCACAACAGTCCCAGCCACTGACGACTGGCCACCACGAGGCCAGTCACCGCTGCGCCCATGGTGTCTCCCTCTTTCCACCCTATAGGCCCCGAGGGGCCGCCAGGCTCCTTCTCCCACCCCAGAACTGTGTGCAGTGACACCGTGCCACTTGTGTGTGACGTCAGAGGGGAAGGTAGTGGCAGACAACGACCAGGTCCCAGAGAGGGAACCGGAAGGTCACTGGGTCCCGTGACCAGCCTGTGGCCAAGCCAGAGAGAGCACTGGGCCGCACACCCCACCCTGCCCCAACTACCCCCCGCCCCCGTGTGGGCAGAGGTGGGTCCCACAAACAGGGGCCCAGACTCAGCCCTGCTGCTGTGGCCGCCCAGTCTGAGTGAGTCCCCGAGCACGGAGGGTGGCCCCCGGTGCTGAGAAGACAAGGGGACAGTTCTTCTCTTCTCACAGAGGAGCCGGCAGGCCAGGAAGGCAGGGCCGGGCTCCTGGGTGGGGGAGGGCACGCTTGGCACGCGTGAGGCCCTGGGTCTGTCCCCAGCAGTGCCAGGTGGAAAGGTGGGATGCAGGGGTCAGTCAGCACCACTGCTCGTCACCTTCCCGGTGTCACCTCTGTGGCACTGTGCTCAGGTGGCAGGGAAGGTCACGGGGCACTCTAAGGAGCATGAAATGATTCAGAGATAGGGTCAGAGCGATAGGACAGTGGGGATGGCGTTTGCCTTTCAGGCGGCCGACACAGATTCGATCCCCGTCATCCCATAGGGTCCCCCGAGCACCGCCAGGAGTGATTGCTGAGTGTAGAGCCAGGAGTAAGCCCTGAGCAGCACCAGGTGTGGCCCAAAACGCAAATAAACAAATAAAAATTTAGAAATCGGCTGGAGCTATAGGACGGCAGGTAGGGTGTTTGTCTTGCATGCGGCCAACCCGGGTTCAATTCCTGGTGCCGTGACTGGTCCCCTGAGCCCAGAGCCAGGAGTCAGCCTAGAACACTGCTGGGCGGGACCCCCAAAATAAAATACATCCAAGTCGGGGAGCACTTGCCTTGCAGGCACCACCCCAGGCCGGGTGTCACCCAGGAGACCTGTGGGTTAGGCTTCCAGGGCCCACAACTAAAGTACGAGGCCCCGCTGAGCATGAGAACCAAGTGTGTGACTCCATCATTTCAACGGCAGACAATTAAAATCCAAGGCCAGGTGAGGTTATGACAAAGTGAAAAGAGGGAGTTTTAGCCGGAACTGCATCTGTGGTGAGACGGGTCATGGTTCAAGTGTGTGGCAGATTAGCACAGCTCTGAAAAGTGGAGAGCGTCTTAAGGGGCCATTCGTCTGTCAGGCTGCTAGTGAGGAACTGCAGAGAGGGTGGGAGGTCAGGTGTCTGCCTTCCAAGTCTGTGGCTGTGTGGCAGCTGCGATCCCCCCCATTCAAGTCTCCAGCACTGCACGTGGGGTCTCCTGAGCACCAGGTGTGGCCCCAATGATAATTAGGTCCCTCTCTTACCCTTCTACCCCAGGACTGCCAACCCGCCAAGGCCCGCGTCCTGTCGCTCCTGACACTCCCCAGCGACTGACAGCACTGCGCGCCTCACGGGCTTAAAGAGACCCACACAGGGGCCAGAGTCACAGGCACCGGCCTTCACATGGCCCACCGAAGTTCAAGCCCCCGCACCCCACAGGGTCCCCCGAGCCTGGATCCAGGGGTTACCTGGCTTAGACCCAGGAGTGAGACCTCAGCACAGCCGGGTGCGGCCCCAAAACCAAAGAGAAAGGAATCCAAAATCGTTTTGATTGACAGACAAGAAGAGGACAAAGTTTGAAACTCACAGGCTGAAGTAAATACCATCCCGGCTTTTGTGATTAACCGGTGATGGGCGCTGGCAACGTTCTGAAGGAGTCATTTCTCCTGTAAAGTCCTTCTCGCCTGGCATTCGTGGGGTGGGCGGAGTGTGGGTAAATAAAAGGTTTCGTAACTTTCTTGAATGGCAGAGAGATGAATCCAAACGCTTCCCAGATAATGTGTCACGATTAATTACTGGGAGGTATTTTTAGAGTCACTCATTCAACAAGTAATTCACCGGACACTCTGGGGGGCAGGCACTGTGCCCGGCACCATGAATAAATAAGATGAATCCGACCTGGCCCCTCGGTCAAGGTGTGGCTTTCACTCTGACCGCACCATCAGACGTTGTTCTCCTCACTGACACAGAGAGAGGCCGGTAGCATGTAGGGGGCAGACAGAGGCAGGTCAGGGGGCAGGGTAGCAGCATGCAGGGGGGGCCAGGGGCGGGAGTGGGGGTGGGTAGCACGTAAGGGGAGCTGGGAGGGGGGGTAGCATGTAGGGGGGACCAGGGATGGAGGGGGGCAGGGGGGCATGTAGGAGGGCCAGGGGCGGGGGCCAGGGGTTCGGGAGGAGTGCGCCCCCTCCCCAGGAGCCCGCGACCTACCTGGCTATGTCACCACGGTAGAGGGACTTGTACTCCCAGTTGGCAGGGTCCGGCCTCTTATCAGTGCGGAAGGTGTCCGAGGTCAGGGCCTGGGCGTCCTCCAGCCACACGAGGCGCCGCCCAGGGTCGGCCGAGGCTCCCTGGCTGCAGGAAAGGGGCGACACTCAGGAAGGCCCCGCACGCGCACCCCACCCATTTTCAGAACCCCGGCAAGTTCCCCCCTGCCAGGGGCCAGGGATGTGTGGGGTGTAGGAGGGCGGCAGCCGCTGCCAGAACCCAGGGAAGCCAGCACAAACGAGGACCCCGAGGGGCGCAGAGTTCGCTTAAATAAAGCCCGTCTCTGTGTTTGGCCAAAGCCTCTTCCAAGCAAGCCGCTCTCGAAAGCTCCAGCACATAGGCTTGGCCTGGCAGAGGCACACGCCTGCCCACAAGGAGGGTGCCCACACCCTCCCCGGCCCACCTGAGGGGGCCCAGCCTCTGAGCCCCAACCAGAAGGCAGGGAAAAGACCCGCAGCCCCCACAGCTGCATGCCAGACCCCTGCTCCGTGCAGGTGTTGGGCCCCTGCCTGCGGGTCCCTCCTCCCAGTGCAGTGGGGACCCACTACAGGGTGAGGCTGTGTGTCCCCTGGTACCATTCTGGCCTCCTCGCCTCCCCGTACCAACGCAGCCACTTCCTGAGGAGCCGAGGGAGCGATTCTGGCATCTAACACCTTCCTTCCTCTGAAGGGAATCCCCTCCTAACGCCCCGGCCCCAGCAGCTGCCAGAAACACCCCAAAGAGCCAGGTGCCGCTGCTCCAGCTTGGCTTATTTGGCTCAGCCCGGACAGAAGAAGATTCTGGAAGCTTCTAACTCATTCTTGGCTGAGACGAAAAGGGAATGAAATTTAGGGAACCCAGAGCAGCTACTTAATAAATATTTGTTGAGTGACGCATCTTGGGGTCAGCTATATGGTGATCTTAACACGGATCAGAGGCACTGAGGAAAGCTACTGATGGTCCCTGTCAACAGGACACCATAAGGGGCAGCGGAGGGGCCAGAAGACTTTGCCGTGTCCCCCAAGAGTGCAAGGGGAGGGGCACCGGCCCGCTGCGGGGGGCTGGGGTGGCATATGAATCCTGCTCTACCCTGCAGTGAGGGAAGAAAGCAGGGTGGGGTCTCGGCAAGGAAGGCAGAGGGGAGCTCTTCCAGGGCGGGAAAAATGGCCAATCAAATGTTGCAGCCCCGGGGAATCGGTCCCTCAATCACCCCAAAAGAGCATCTCATATGGTGACCAGCCCTTATGAAGCCACTATCCTGGCATGATGGAAAGACTCTTCTTACTTACTAGTATCCTGGTCCCTGTCCCCGTGGGAACCCGTCTTTGCGGTCTAGAGAAGAAGAGGAAGCAGGAGGGGAGGACAAGACCAGCCAGGGGTGAGTCTGCAAAACGCCAGCAGACTGGGAACTGCATCTTGTGTCCGCAGAACATCACAGAGCCATCGTCTGATGCGGTGACACACAGGAAGTCACGACCCTTCAGGTTCCAGGAGCAGATGCGCACTGGCCTGGGGACAGCCTCTGAGCCTTGGCCTCTTCGAGGGAAGAGGCAGAGCTGCAGGGGTAGCAGCTGGCTTGCCCTAAACTGAAGGCAGACTAGAAAAGCTCAACACAGTTCTTGCGCCCTCTCAGAAACACGAATGGCCCGGGTGGCTACGAGGCACCCAGTCAGACACCCTCGCTCCCATGGATGCCAGGGCCAGCACGACACCTGTGTGGGCTGCTTGAGACCTTGTGCTCTGCCCCAATCCGGTCTCCCCTGGAGTGCACCTGAGTTGGCGGGACCACCTGAGACACGCGGAGCCCCAGAAGCCGCCGGGAGGTTTCCCGACACTTCTGATGACATGGGGCCCCTGGAGGACGGTGGTGCTCAGCCCCGATGGAAACTCTGAGGGCAAGACTCCAGCCCAGCTCCCACGGCTGCTCCGGCTGACGTCAGGGGACTCCCGACACACAGAAGCCCCAAAGAACTCCCAGATCTCATTACCTTTTTTTTTCTCCAAGTATGCCCTAAATGGGTACGCAGCAGGTCACCCTCCTGTGTGCAGGCACAGGAAACGGAAGGGAACTGAGAAAGCCCTCGGGCAGGCCCACTGCCCCGGCCCACCTTCAGGCAAAAGGCACCACGCTGGGCCAGCAGAGGGCAAAAAAGCCAGCATCGGGGGTCTCTGCTCAGAGCCCTCGGTAAAATGGACCTCGCTCGAGGGCACCAGCCGAGTGAAGGTGGGGACAAAGAGCAGGCCCCATGGAGAGGACCCTTGTGGCCGTGACTGAGTTGAACCCTCCACACACGGTCCCAAACAGATGTGAGCTGCGGAAGAGAAGCTGCTGCCAGAGAAACAGGCTGACCTAACCAACCCCGCCACACACACACACACACACACACACGGACACATGCATGCAAATGCAAACAGACACACACACGAACACACTCATGCAAGTGTAAACACTACACATGGACAACGGATGCAAGTACAAACACACACACACACACATACAGACACATACACAGACACACTCATGCAAATGCAAACACACACACGCGGACACATACATGCAAGCTCAAACAGATACACACACACAGAGACACACACATACAGACAGACACACACACACAGACAAACGCATTATGTGCAAATAGGCACACACAGACACACACACGGACACACACAAGGACACACACACGGACACATGCATGTGCAAATAGGCACACAGACACACACGGGAACACACACGAACACACACATTCATGTGCCAGTGACACACACACAGACACATGCACACATCTGCACACAGACACCTATACACATGCATGCACACATGCACACACATACACACACACACACAAGCACAGACAAGCGCACCCATGACCCCGCTGATGGGCTGATGGCAGTGAGTGATGCCGGGAGGGCAGCCTTTGAACCTGAGTGTGCACCCTTCAGTCTCACCTTCTAGAATAAAACCTTGGTCCTAGGTGATGTCTTAGGAGACCGTTCCTTTCCTTTTTGTGACCAAATAAAAAAAAAATCTCTTCTATTCCCCACCCCAAGCTCTGAGTACTCACTAGCTCCGCTGGGTCGAAAGCCTCGAGTCATTCCAACGCCTAACAGGTGGCGACCACTGAGAGACTCAAGATTCCAAACCAAGGTGTGGGGGGTGGGGGCGGGGCCAGGGGAGGTGCCCCGGAGGAGACCGAGACGGGAGAGGGCCAGGGACCTGCCTGGGCTTCCCGGAGTCGCTGGGGGGCTCCGAGTCGCTACTGCTGCTGCTGCTGGCTGAGCGCCTGCTGCGGGCTCTCTTGTGGTGCTGCCGCTGCTTCTTCCGCTTCTTCTCTTTCTTCTTCTTTTTGCTGGTCTGTTTGCGCTTTCTGTCAGCATCACTGTCACCTGAGGACTCGGACTTCACAGGACTTCTGCTTGGGGAGAAAGAAAGAATCAACCTTAAGAATTTACCTTCGATTAAAGAAACTTTGGCACACCCACACAATGGAATACTATGCAGCTGTTAAGAAGAGATGAAGTCACAGAGTCTGTTTACTAGTGGATGGACATGGAGAGCATCATGCTGAGTGAAATGAGACCGAAAGAGAGGGACAGACATAGAAGGACTGCACTCATTTGTGGAATATAAAATATCATCATGTGAGACTGACACCCAAGGACAGTAGAGACAAGGGCCAGTTAGACTGCTCCATGGTTGGAAGCCCCATAAGCTGGGGGAGAAGGCAGCTGGGACAGAGAAGGGATCACTAAGTCAATGATGGTAGAGGGATCGCTTGGGATGGGAGATGTGTGCTGAAAGTAGATAAAGGCCCAAACATGATGGCCTCTCAGTATCTGTATTGCAAACCATAATGCCCCAAAGTAGAGAGTGTATGGGGGAAATTGTCTGCCATGGAGGCAGGGGGAGGGAGGATACTGGGGAGATCGGTGGTGACGAATGTGCACTGGTGGAGGGATGGGTGTTCAACTATTGTACTGAAACTCAAACATTAAAGTTTTATAACTGTATCTCACAGTGATTCAAGAAAAAGAAAGAAAACCTTGAGCTTTAGATTAAAAAAATAAAAAAGGAAGAATTACCTTCAAGTAGGGAAAACAGCATGTGAAGAAGCAGCGGGCAGGCAGAAGGGCACTCGTCAGGGCCCACACACACCACCCGACCCTGGATTTTATCTGCAAAGCCTCCCTGGGTTTTAATGTCTCCTCACTAAAGACTTAAAGAGTCGAGGCCTGATGGGGCCAAAGCGACCGTTCAGAGTGTCAGCCTGGCATGTGGCCGACCAGGGGGTCAATCTCTGGCATCCCATATGGTTTCCTGAATCCTGCCAAGAGTGATGTCTGAGTACAGAGCCAGGAGTAACACCCTGAGCATCGCTGGGTGTGGCCCGAAAACAAAAAAGAAAAGAAGAAAAAAAAGGCATGTCCCAGAGATAAGCCGTTCACACTCTTTGACTCTGGGTCAACCCCGGCAGCACATATGGTCCCAAACACCACTGGATGTGCCCCCCCCCCCAAACAAAAAATAAAGAAAAAAAGTTCTGATTTTGATAGCTATTCTTTCTTACCAAACACTGTGAGGGGAGAGGGGGGTAGACTCAGAAATGCCAGGGTCCTTCTGTGTATCTGTGCTTAGGAGTGATCCTTGCAAGTGCTCAAGAGGAGAATTTGTCGATTCTTTTACCAGATATATATTTACAGCAACAGTATAAAAGGATTATTTTCAGCGTATTATACCAGTATGTCCTTATTGCAGCTGGAGCAATAGCACAGCAGTAGGGCGTTTGCCTTGCACGCAGCCAGCCAGGCTAAGCCGGGTTCGATTCCTCCGCCCCTCTTGGAGAGCCCGGCAAGCTACCGAGAGTATCTCGCCCGCACGGCAGAGCC
>JAOXYA010010906.1:0-14005 GCA_028565675.1 Sorex palustris | reverse complement strand
TTGGCCGTTGATGGGGTTACATGGCAGTTGGTGGGTGTAACTGTCTAGCTACTGGAAGATGGGGGATCTGGGTGGAGAAGTTCCAGTCCTGATCTGAGCAGCCTAGGAGATCTCAGCCCCAGGTCCCGCACACCTGGGTTCCTCTGCTGGTTCCTTCATGTGTGAGGCTTGTCTGAGCATGTGGAGAATGGTCTTAAGCATGGCCGTGGCTGGGTTCTGGGATATAAATATTAAAAAAAAAAACAGTCTGAAACTAATATCCAAGGCCAGGGGAAACAGGGCCCAAGAGGACTAGTAAATGGTTGGAATCTACCACAAGTGTGTGAGGGGCTGAGGGTAGTTAAAATAGAGAAGGAACCAGCGTAACAATAATAGTTGGAAATGATCGTTTTGGACAGCAACGGAGTATTGAATGTAGGTAAAGGGATATACATTGATAACCTTTCAGTATCTATATTGCAAACCACAATGCCCAAAGGTGGGAGTGGAGAGAGAGAGAGAGAGAGAGAGAGAGAGAGAGAGAGAATGAGAAAGAGAGAGAGGAAAAAAGTCTGGCATAGAGGAGGCAGACTGGGGGAAGCAGAGTTGGGGATGCTGGTAGGGAACCTGGGAGCACTGGTGCTGGAAAATGTACCCTGGTAAAGGGATGGGTGTTGGAACACTGTATGGCCGAAGCCCAATCATGGACAATTTTGTAAGGGTCTGTCTCATGGTGATTCAATTAAAAAATTGAAAAAATAAAAAAATGAAAAAAATGAAAAAAATAGCAATAAGTTCATGGTGGTGTAGTAGCTGTGCAACTGAAAAATGATGATTACAATAGCATTGTAAATCATGACAATTCAATTTAAAAACTTAACTAAGCATTAAAGCAAAGAAAGAAGTTCACGATGTGGGTCAGAGTACCTTTCTGTAATCATCCAGGTCTGAGTTGATCATCATCGTCCAGGGCTCCAGGAGGAGGAGCAGGATATATTCCTCTGCTGTGTCAAAGAGATCCTCAAACGGCGGCTGCATCCGCATGTAAATTTCTCTTCTCTTTTCCTTTCTGAGTCTGACGTCAAAAGGGGCTGAAGGAGCCACATATGTGGCAAAGAGGTGCTAAAGGAGGGAGGGGGAGAGAGAGAGAGGACGTTAGCAGCAACCATGATAGGGACCAGCCTTCTCGGCAAAGCAAGTTCTTCTTCTTTTCCTTAAATTCTTTTTAAAAAAATATTAAACATCCATCATTTATAAAGTTACTGTTAGTTGCATTTTAGGCATACAACAATCAATACCAATTCCTCCACCAATGTCAAATTCCCTCCATCAGTGTCCCCAGATTCCCTCCCCAGCCCAACCCCCACCTCACTCCCATCTGACAGGCACATTACTAAGTTTCAATGGTTGCTGTTTTGAACCATGTTTTCATGCTTCATGGTCTCATGTTTTCAGTTCTGTTGAATACTGTGTTTTGGGAATATGACTAGACCCCCAATTCATATCACTGGTATAACTGAAGCTCTGATGTCTGTTCACCCATGACTTCCCGTTCTCTCCTTCCCCTCACCACTTTGACTTTTCTTTTTTTCTCCTTTCTAAATATTGGGGTCGAGGCTGATTTAGGCATTTTCTCAGAGGCATTTTCTTAAAAGGTAAACCCACAAACTCAAAAAGATGTACAAAACGACTGAAGATAAAGCACTGTGTTTATTCAAGACTGGGTACTCCGTTCTCTTTATTTCCTCATTAATAACCAGGCAGCCACTAAGATTTTTCACAAGTCTGTGATTTGGTTATGCCAACTTTTCTCAGAATACCACTAGGCATTGTTATGATGGTTACAGTTTGCAAGTCTTTTCCCACTTCTAGCACATTTGCACTGCTTTCCCAGGAGGGTGAAATGCCCTTTGGGACCCTCTTGAACTAGAAAGCTCTATATCTGTGTTCTAGTGCAGAGACCCAACACACTATGGGCCCTGCCCCAGCCCTGCTGCAAAATTCTTAAAACCGTGTCCGTTGAATCTTTTTTACTGTAAAAATGTCTCCATCTGGCGTTCAATATTGTAGGAGAGATGCAAGAAGGAAATCAGAGTGGCTGGAGAGATATCCACGGAGCTCCCAGCTTCCCAGACAAAGCAGGAGGGAGGCCTAAGCTGCTTCTACTCATCTCTCATTTCTTAATAGCTGTTAAAATCCGAGAAGAAATTTAACATTTCATTGTTTACATATTCCACCCTGGATATGTGATATGTGGTGCACTAAATCTAAATGCAGTTTTACTATAAATCTCTAGTAAACTGCACTTAATTTTAATTTCTATACTTAAGATCTCGGACCTGATTAAAAAGCCATACTAAAATCAGATGAGTGATGGATGGATGGAAAGATAGATAAATTCATTCTACTTACAACAATTGTATAAAACTTATGCAAAAAATCTTTCAAAGGTATAAAGAATCCACATGTAATGACATAAACATTTACCAAGTGACTACTATATCTTGCACCCTGGACAGATGCTATACATACCAAGACAAATGAGTAATGGGCTCTTACTTAAAGGAGTCCACTGATACTATGTGCAAATAAAAACCAACGGTTACAGTACTACAATACAGCATGTTAAATACAATTGAGGCATGGATTTTAAGTAAGATGCTCAAAGACTACTTAAAATTCACCTATATCAGTTTCTCTAATTTCCCTGTCTTGTTGCTTCCACCATTCTGTACAAAGGGAACATATTGTCCCTTTAACCATGGCACGCCCTCTCCCCCATGTACTGATATTCTGGTGAATGTAGTTATTCTTCACAAATCAACACAGGTTCCTCAACAGCTTCACTCCCACCTGTCTCCAAACCATTCTTTTCTACTGATCTGCCTATTATCTTGGAATAAAAGGAGGCACATAGGTGTCTTCTCTTCGACAAGGAGGTCCTTGACGGGAAATGCTGCAGCTGGGGCTAGAGTGATAGGTTAGAGGGTAGGGCACTTTCTATGCATGAGCCAACCCAGGTTGGACCTCTGGCATCCCAGATGGTACCCTGAGCACCACTCAGGAGTAACCCCTGAGCAATGCCAGGTGTGACACCCCCCTCCCCGCAAATAAAACCAGAAAATGCTGTAGCCTCTTCATTTGTGATTGTTGAATGGCAGTGAATCCACAGGAAGGAAGGAAGGAAGGAAGGAAGGAAGGAAGGAAGGAAGGAAGGAAGGAAGAAAAAAAGAGAAAGAAAGAAAGAAAGAAAGAAAGAAAGAAAGAAAGTGAAAGAGGTTTGATTGCCTATGGAGAGAATCTAGACTCCAGGTAGTAACTCTGGAGGAAGGAAAGGGCAGGATACGGAGAGTTCTATGAAGGGCACAGGGCCGCAGAGCTCACTGCTGGATTTTTTATTTTTCACCTACAAGTGAAAAAAATGGGGCTTCCCAAAACCATGATATCACTGAATGTCACAAATAAATGACGGTAGTACCAGGAGGGAGAAACAGTTCAAAGAGCTCAAGAGTTGAGGCTCTTAAATCATTTCAACAGCCAAACAAGCAATGCAATGCCATCCGAGTTTTGCAATAGCCTAGTAACTAGTCTTCCAGACTTGGCTGTTCTTTGCTTTCCCTCAGACTTTGCTGATTGAGCAAAACAAGGGGTCCTTTAGCAGCACATTACTTTTCTCTACAGATGCTCCGGGGAATTTCCTCTCACAGAATAAATGTCCACAGAATAAAAAATCCTTCCAGTCACCTATAAGTGGAGTGTCTGGAAGTTTCTAATTTTGTGGGGACAAGGACTATAGTTTTATCATCATCATCATCACCATCGTCATCATTATTATTAAAACTGAGGTTCTCAAAATACCCTGAAGTCAGGGATAGACTCAATGGATGACCCAAGTAAAGTAATTGCTAAGGTGTCACTGTATACCCAGCAAAAACATCCCTCCAATTGGAAACAAAATAAAGATCAAAAGAGATAGAGAGAGAGAGGCCCTAGTTCAAAGCAGAACTGAACATAGCATAGCAGAAAGCATAAATACGTAGGTCATATAGAATTACAATGAACAAAGCCAGATAAAACAGTAAAAGTCCCTGAAAAATTAGTCAGATAAATAATAAAACAAGGCAGCAGACTGTAGCATTAGCAGAAGGAAGTGTTGGTTTAAACACAGAGGACTGGAGAGACAGGACAGCTTTCAGGAATTTGTCTTGCATGTGGCCACCCTGATTCAATCCCAAGCACTGCATATGGTCCCCTGAGCATCACCAGGAGTGATCCCTGAGTGCAGAGTCTGGAGAAAGCCCTGAGAAGCTGGGTATGGTCCCCAAACAAAAAATAAATAAATAAAAGACACCGTAAATCAGCAGTCTCTTAATATCTGAGCTGTAAATCTAAAGTTTGTTGCTTTTGTTGCTATTATTGTTGTTCAGGAATTATACCCAGCAGTGGCTGGGGATCATGGCATTCTGGGGATGGAACCTTTTGAGACAGATCTCTGGCCCAATGCTTGGTCATCTTCAGTACTGTGATGGGGATGGGGGTGCGGGGGTCTCATTTCTAGCCAGCTCCAGCTTCCCATTTCCTGACATTACCATCACCTCGAAGTTCCCAATTATCCCCTGAGCCTCTCCACTTCTGCAGATTTTCTCTCCCTTGATTTCCTTAGTGATTGTTCCTGAACCCACCTTCCCAAAGTTTCCATCTGCTTCCTTTGATGCCAAAAGTGACCAAGTGACACTCTTCTTCCCTTTGGAAATCATTCCGGGGAACTGCATGTCCACATACCCTCACACTACTTCTCTCTCCTTTCTCTACCAGTCTCCATCCCAACCACTGACCCGGTCTGCCGCGACAATCTGGTGTCCATGCCAAGAAAAACCACTTGCTGAGACCCTTCCCCACATAGCCGCCAGCTGATAAGCTCCTGTCCTATTTAGCAATGCATCCACTTCCACTGTGTTACATTCCCTCCTCACACACTCTCTCTCCTGCTTTCACACTTTCTCCTCACCCTCTCCCATAGCTTGTCCCTTCACAGGCTGCTCTGTCAGCCCCCACACTGCAAACCCTCTCTGTTCAATCTGGTTTGCTCCTCGCTGTAGTCTCTCCTATGTGTGGGTCACGTGCTAGCACAAGGTGCCAGGTCCTCTCTCTCCTCTGCCCTCTCTTCTGAGCTTGGAATTCATTCTAGAGGACTCTCAAGTCAGGCTGGGGTGTCCCTTTTGTGTGACCTGGGACCCTGTGCTGGCCAGCCTGAGACCTCCTTGGTTTATGACTATGATCAATTCTCAGTGGGGAGCGAATGATGGCTTCAAAGGCCTCAGCCATGCCCCAGGACTTAGCAGTTGCGTGCAAATGAAAGAAACCCAGACACAATAGACTAGGAACTGGTTTCTCTTCCCAGCTAGGGAGCTTCCTTCTAGCCACCTCTTCCCAGAGCTACAGAGGAAGCTTGGGGGCTGTCCAGTGCAAGGGCTCCATGACATGGTGATCTTCCCCAAGCTCCCCAAAACCTCTCCCTTCCTGCTGCTTCTGGTTCCATGGACAGAGTCTCCCCTGGCTTCCCTCTCCATTCCTCCTCTGTCAAGCACGTTCTAGAAATTCAAGTCCAAGGAGAAGTAGGCAAAGTGTCAGCAGAGGAGGAAATAAGTGTGGACGGTTCCTTCCCAGCAGGGACCAAACCTCAGCTAAGCATCCTGTGCAGGCCGAGAGCTGCTCCTCAGCCCTCCACGCCTCCACTCTGCTCTCGGAACCCAAGGGCCCATGTGTGCGAGCTGGCCGCGCACGCTCGTGGTCTGGAGGAACCATCATGCAGGGGCCGGGTGGGCCCACTCTGGCTTCAGCCCGCTGTCCCCACCCAATCATGAATAGTTCCCTTTCCATCCTTCACAGATGCCCAGTTTGGATGACAAGTCACAGTGTTCAAGGTCTGCCATGGCACAATCACATCGAGAAGTGTCTCTACAAATCAAACTCCTGCAAAGGTCTGATGCACATCTGAAACCCAAAGAACAAGCCGCTAGAGACGGTTCTTGCAAAGATACTCAGACACCCGTCAGTCTGACTCATAAGCCGGTGAGTTGAAGAGCGATTATGAAGATCTGGCAACAAGCTCTTGAGAATCTGGAGTGAAGCTGTGAGACTTCTCTGTGGAGAAGAAAGGGAGGGCACGAAGTCCCTGGTGGAGATTTAAATGCATTTCCTCTAGGTCACAGGAACAATGACACCAAGGAAAGAGAGAGACGGAGGGGGAAGCAAGAGGGGCTCAATGAAGTAGAAGAGGCCAGGGGATTCCCTGTGGTGTAGAGATCAAGTATCTGTACAGTCGAAACCAGCAGATCCGACTCTAAGCAAAGCCTGAGACCAAACTACAATAATTAATCTTTAAAATGTAACTATCAAGGAGTGAGGCTGTTAGATGGGAGGAAACGGAGCTTTTAGAGGGAAGAAAAAAGAGGGGAAGGGAAGAAAGGAGGTAGGGAAGGAAGGAAGGAAGGGAGGGAGGGAGGGAGGGAGGGAGGGAAGGAAGGAAGGAAGGAAGGAAGGAAGGAAGGAAGGAAGGAAGGAAGGAAGGAAGGAAGGAAGGAAGGAAGGAAGGTGGGCTAAACACCACCTTTAAAATCTTTGACAAGATTACGAAAATCATTTTTGAGCTGAAGGAAATCAACTTTCAGGTGGATTGCAAAGCTCATGCTTATGGAGAGCTAATAATAGTCTAATTAAGGATTAGAAAATGTTGAACATGACTAACCACAGCCTCTTGGGTCACTTGCCTTTTTAATTTTTTTTTATTTGATTGGCCACCCAGTTCTTCCTTCGGAGCCTCTGTGAAAACAACAACGTAGCTCATGTTGGAGAAGGAAAAAACGCTCCCTTCATCCCGATTCACATTAAAGTCGGTTGCATTCCGGCTCCGGGGCGGGCGCAGCTGTGGCCAACACGAGTCCAACCTAAACATGAACCTGGGCTGCTTCAACCACCGGGCAGCAGCAACGGCTTGGAGAGGGGACACAAGTGCTGTCTGTGTGATCCGCCCGCCTGGCACGGCGCAGAGCAGGCTCTAAAGCCCACCGCTCCCGGAGACGCGCAAAGGTTATGCAATCAGGAAGCAGGAGCGGGCTGCCTGCCCAGACCGCTCGGCACCTGCGCCTGTGACTCACTTTCTTGGCGGCGCTGTCAGATTTGGGGGGATCGCAGAGGGGGCGGGGGACCGGGCCTGGGGAGAGGGATGGCTCCCTCTACAAACTCGGGCAGTCTTGAAATTCTGGCGATTAACTTTCTCTTTTAATTAAACTCCCAAGCCCTTTCCCAGTCCCCCTCCCACCCCCATGGCCAAACAGGACTATCGAGCAAGAAAAAATATATAAAAAGATGCAGGGATGATGGAATGTGAACAGGAGGGAGCACCGGAGTGAAGATGGAGATTTCTCACTGGGAGAAAGTGAGATGCAAGAAAAACAGGATTTGGGGGAAATGGTTTTTTTTTTTTTTTTTTTTGCTTTCTACAGGACAGCAAAAGGAGGGAAAATACTTATTTGTGCTAGATCGCTTCTTGGCACTCTAGGGGTGAAAAAATTAATAAAACCCTGAAACATGTTTTTGTATTTGCCTCTTGAAGGCCATCTCAAATGCTTCGTTAATTGGAGCCAATAACTCAGAGACAACAGCTGTACTGTACCTCACAGGAAGTGGCTCCAGTTATGGAATAGGACATTTCCCACTGCAAATTTAATGTTTTTCCAGCCCCAAGGTTTTCTCATGCAAGATTTCAGCATAGCCACTTTACAGTCTTCAAAATCATCTTGAAAGTTTATATTAATGAACATATTCTTGGATGGAAGTGAATTCCAGTCTCTTTTCAGATATATCATAATGCATTCCAGACATCCTACACCACACACACGCACACACACACACACACACACACACACACACATCCATTTTTACCAATTCTCAGAGTCTAGAGTTTTTTGACTGCACTGTAACACCTGGATAAACAATACCTGAGAAAGGAGAATTTGGAAGAAGGGAATGGTTAACTGAACTTATTCTTGGTTTTAAACAGTGTCAGAAGGCGGAGGGGGTTGGGGGAACCCAAAACAAAACACCATTTCTACGACGATGTGTGCTGTTTGGATTTCTCATTGTACCAAGGCCTGATTGATGACAGGTCGGGGATGGGATACCAATGACTGTGCTGCAGAAGCACCAGTGGAGTCTCCCGCCTGTGCCAAAGGTGAGCAGAGCCTTCAGGAAAGTGTCAGCGTGGGGCCCCATGATGAGCTGCAGCCTGACACCGTCTGTGTTCCAATGAAAACAAGCCCAGATATTGTAGCCTTAAAAGGCAACGTTGAGAAGAATACCAAATGTTGGCACACATGTGTTGACTTGTCATGTTCCATTTCAGCTGCTGGTCCTGCTCCTGGGAGGCCGTCTGGGGCTTGGTTTGTATGAGTTTGTTTTCCTGATGCATGTCCGCTTGCTGCAGGGCTGCCTGAGTGACACCACACCTGGGTGACACCACATGGGGGGTGCATCTTGTTCTGTACCAACGGGCCAGGGCTGGAAGCGAGAAAGTTCCAAACTTCAACTTTGGAACTAGAGGGCTTCTGAGGGGCCCCTGTGTCCACCCATACAAGGATGTGCCCAAACATGAAAGTGGCAAGAC
Source organism: Sorex palustris (assembly GCA_028565675.1). NCBI lineage: Eukaryota > Metazoa > Chordata > Mammalia > Eulipotyphla > Soricidae > Sorex > Sorex palustris. Next base: position 5,361 of record JAOXYA010010906.1, on the reverse strand, counting down.
CTTAGTGCCAGACTGCAGGACAGACCCCTGCCAGAGGCATCTGACCTGCTTCACAGAAAGTGGGGAGATTAAAAAAGTCCATTTTCCATCTGAAATTGTATTGAAGTGGTCCTAGCCTAGGATGAAGAGGAAAAGCATTCACGCCACCACACGTGGGGTCTAGTTCGAAAGGCCTCTTGGGGACCCGTCAGGCTGCGGCAGTGGTGAAAGAAAGCAGAAAGATGAGACAGCTGTTCAGTTCTCTGCATGATTGTCCACGGTGTCCACTAATGGAGTGCAGGAAAAAGCAAGCTGCCTACTGCTGCTACTTCTACTGGCAGACTTGGGTTTCTGCCAGCGGGACAGGGGAGGGTCAACAAAGACCCAGCCAGCCCCGTTCCCCTTCCCCTCCACCCCCCTCCACCCCACCAGGTGCAAACATTAGCCACTAAGCTTATGGCACTGGGTTCATACACTCTACAGGCAAAGGCCGCTGGAAGACTTGCTCATCAGCATCTCCCAACACTTACCAGGCAGCAAGGTGCTGGAGACTGGGGAGCCAGGCCCTGGCCAAGGGGCTGCTGCTTTGTTGCCTTACTGCTTGATGCAAGCAAGGGGTGGTGCGAGCAGCCTCAGAAGGGACAGAGCAAAACTAAGGGTGGAGGGTGGGAGTCTCTGGCCACCCCATTGGAGAGGCTTGGGTGGGGGGCTGTCTTGGAGAAGTGGAGCAGTGGTGGGAATCATAGGTGCAGGTGGTCTGGGGGACTCTGGGGCAGGCTGGAACTGGCTGCACCAGCTCACAAGAGCAAACCCATGAATTTTCAGAAAGTCCAGGAGCTGGTTGGCAAGGCGCCTCCTTATCCAAAATTAAAAGGCATACATTTATTAGGAAAGCTGACGGAAAGCAAAGAGACTGGACTGCTCAAAGCTCATCTCTTTCTGTGGATGGTGGAGTTGCGTGGCACCACACCTATGAGGTCCCACGTCTAACCAGACCACCTGGTGAAGGCCAGTGTGGTAGGACCAGTGTGAGTCGTTTCTCCGCCTCATGCTGACAACAACTTGAAATCATCAGTGGGGGTGGGAGTGGGTGGAGGAGGGGTTATGCAGCATCAATGTTGGGGGGGAGGGCTCGTTCTCTCCCAGAGGGCTGGGGTTGAACATTTATCATCACAGCCCCCAAGGCACATGTTCTTCTCCCCTTCTAGGTGGGCATCGCAGCAAGAGAAATAATAAAGGAAAGCAAATGACAACAACGACTTTGAATATTTGCTAGAGGCAAAGCCACAGACCAGAATAAACCAATTCACAGTAGAACTGGCACCCTTTGATAACATTGTGCTGAATCAACTTCCATTTAAAAGCAATGGATACAGCCCTGTGCTTGAAGGCATGGGAAGAAGAGCATCCCAACAGGTACTCAGGGGCCCAGGGGCCATTCCTGGTGATACTTGGGGCTCAATGTTGGGGGCTCAATGCAAGAACCTGAGAGTGTGGTGCTGCTCAGTCCCCGCAGTGCTGGGGGCCACCAAGGTCACCCAGAGCTCAGGTGCCACCGGGGCTGCACCTGGCGATGCTGGGGTGGGTGATGCTGCCCTGGTTTCAAACTCAGGTCCCAGCCCACACCAAGCACATGCCCCGACTGAGCTCTGTCCCTGGCCCAGGATAGTTCCTTTTCAATAGTTAAATCCAAATAAAGCTGAACACTACAAGAGGCAAATATGCGGTGCTGTGAAATGATTAACATTCAGAACATCTTCATGTGGTTTCGAGCAATGCTGCGATTCCAATGCTAAAGTTTACTTTAGTCCCGTGAGCAAATTAGAAGAACTTATGAGTGTATTGGGCAAAAACGTGCTCCCTTGACCAACTCTGTGACAAGGAGACATTAAAGAACATGAGAGGCAAAGCCTGTCCAAAGAGGAGCAGCATCTGCACCCCAGCAAGGCCCAAGTCACCCCACACATCATCGGACCTATGAGACTGTCACATCAATGCAAAGACACAGGCCCTGCACTGCTGCCAGGGCGAGCGACATGGCCTCCTCAATCAAGCTCCGCGATTCCCTGCTGGATCTGATGTGAAACAAGGAGATGAAACAAGTTCCAGAAGCCCTCAAGGCCAAGAGTCCCGGTGGGTGGGGGGGGTGTTTCTAAAAGGAGTATACATGCCCCAATATGGGACACTTTCGGAAATCACCAGATATTTATGACCACAAATGGAGCAGTCTGTTTTCATGACCATTCACAGCCCCAGCAGGCATAGAACCTCATTATCTGAGTTCATATGAGGCAGGAAAAGAAAATAATGAGCAAAGTCCCATGTTTTTATTTCTGCAAAAGGAGGAAAAAATGATGATTTTTAATGACTTCTCATGTCCTACGAGGCACTCAAAAACACGGCCGAGGGGCCATGCCAGAGGGAATAAATTACAGCTGAGGCTTTCCACAAGGGGGGTGTTTCACGAGGGGAACTGTGGGTTTTTCAGTGAGGGCTCACAGCGATGGGCTGGAGAGATTGCAACACTCAGAGGTCGAGGTGAACTCCCGGGGGGGCCCCACACAGCAGAACATTCTGAGACGCCCCGGCAATTACTCGCTTGCCACTAAGGGGAAGATAAAGGGAACGAGAACCTCACAAGATGCCAGTAGAATAAAAGACTAACACAAACTGGAATCACTCAGGACAGAGTGAAAAATCAGAAGGGAAAACAGAACATAATCAGCATCCCCAAGCACAAACCATGGGCTCGGAGAACAAAACAGACACAGCCTGAGTCCAGCTTGGGCCAGATGATTATGTGAGTATGTGAGGGAACAGGATAAATAATCAAACAGAAGAAGCCATTATTAGGAGGTTTAAGGAAACTGAAGGTACAACTAAACATTTTTTTCTTTTTGGGTCACACCCGGCGATGCTCAGGGGTTACTCTGGCTCTGCACTCAGGAATTACTCCTGGCAGTGCTCGGGGGACCATATGGGATGCTGGGAATCGAACCCAGATTGGCTGCACGCAGGGCAAACGCCCTGCCCGCTGTGCTATCGCTCCGACCCTCAGCATTTTATTTTGATCATTTTATTTTTTCGAAATGAAAAACAAAGCTTAAGCTGATGAAAACAAAATGGGTACTTAAACTAATGGAATTACTTAAGCGCTAATAAAAAATAATTTCTTGAATCTCAGTGAACAAAGAATAATTCGATGAGAAAAGCATGACTCTATTAGCAAGTTTGGCTTTTGAACAAGTAAAAAACCTGCCTCAAAATGATGCTAATCCATGCAAACTAGGCACAAAATGATCCAGAGAACCTGAGCATGGGGAGACCCCAAGATTGGGGAAGCACGGGTACTTCTCAGTGAGAAAACTCGAGGTCAAAGAACGCAGGTGTTTTCACCCACCAGGCCACCACCAAGAAAGCAAATAAACTAAAACAGATTGTGTAGTCCCCGTAGGGCAAGTTGACTGCCAGCTCTCTACAAATAGTGCCTGTGTCTGGTGTCTTGGAGCATGAGTTGAACCCAAGCACACAAGAGGACTGAACTAGCTGGCGCCCTTCAGGTATGTGGTCAAAGGCAGCCTCTGCCAGGGACCCCTTCCTGGAATGTTACTGTGACCAGGGCCTCTTCTTACATGGAACGTTCATTTGGGAGGGCTGATGGTTCCATGTCAGCATGCAAAGATGCAGGGCTGCTCAGGCCCTGCTCTGCCAGGGATTACCTAGGCCACCCGACAGCGGCCTCCTCAGGCTGCAACCAGAAGTGCTTTGGGTACCACGAGGCACCAGGATTAAATTAGAGTCACCCAGATGCGTGGCACATGCCATGGCCCCTGTACTCTTTCTCTAGCTCCCTCAGTGGCACATTCTTTGGCTGCTGCCATTGTCGGGTTCACACCCAGTAGTACTGGAGCTGGAATAGCACCAGGGCTGTACCAGATGGTACTCAGGGGCCACACAGCACCAGCGTCTGGACCCAGGTCCTCATACAAACAAAGCCCATGTTGTACCCCTGAATGATAGCCCGGGCCTAGAACATTCTTTTCTTGCTGCCATGCGAAGCTATTCTGCACCTTTCTGTTCTTAAGGATAAAGCCCTGGTTTCAGTTTGTTCTGAATGATGCTAAGTTTCAGCTTTGAAGAGCAACCTTGTTTTCAAAGTTCCCCGAGTAAAGGCAGGTGGGGGGACAGGCAGTCCCCACTGCTGTGGTGGAGAAACCTGTTAGAATTTTTTTAATTAAAATTGAAGGCAGGGCCGGAGTGCTAGTACAGCGGGGGGCAGGAGGTGCTTGCCTTGCATCGGGTTGACTCAGGTTCAATCCCCAGCACCCCATATGGTGAGCACTGCCAGGAGAGATCCCTGAGCACAGAGTCAGGAATAAAACTCGAGCACTGCCGGGTGTGGCCCCAAAGTTCAAAAACTAAATATGAAAGGAAAGTCAGGCAATCAGTCAGAATAAGTTTGAGAAGACAATGTTGGTCATTGCTGAAGCCGTATGGGATATGTGGTTCAAAAACTTATTTTCACTGAAAACTGAAAAATTACGAAGCCTGGCTAGCCATTGTTTCTGAATAGCCAACAAGCACCTAAAATTCGTTCCTCAGTGGAATGGGTTGGTAAAACACCTGCCAATCAGTTAACTCATCTGCTAAATACGGGAGCATTTCCACTGAGCTGGCGTCAGCTCTGAACATGGGAGGTCCACACAGTGGGCTGTGGGCAGGGACTGGCGACTGCCAGGGGAAGGCAGGTGAAGGGCTGTAAATTAACATTTAAATTGATAAAGATGTTTTAAAGCAATGAGGTGAAACACTGAACAAAGTTATCGACAAATACTTCTTTTCTAGAAAAGGCAGGGAGAGAGAAATGATTTGAAACTCAGAGACAAGTCTGGAGTCAAAACCCTTAGTTATCATTCTAGGCTCACCTAATGGCCAAACCCACAGCCTCCAGGATGAATCCCATCCTCTGATGTTTTCTAATCCACGAGGGAGGGATAAGCCCACTATTGGCCTACTCAGAAGTGTCCAGAGTTAAAATCATCCAGGGACCACTCTTCTGTGTTTACTCACCCACCCACCAGGGCCCAGCTCTGCCAACTCACATCTAAATCTCTGAGGAGATCAAAAAAGAAATACAAATGGCCAAAAGGCACATGAAAAAATGCTCCTCTTCACGAGTCATCAGGAAGATGCAAACCAAACAACAATAAGATATCATCTCACACCACAGAGACTGGCACACATTCAAAAGAACAAAAACAACCAGTGCTAGTGTAGATGTGGGGTAAAAGGAACACTCTTTTTAAAAAAATTTTTTATTAGTGAAACACCATGAGGTACAGTTGTAGACTTACAAATTTTTGTGCTTGGGTTTTAGTTATA
>JAOXYA010010898.1:0-14005 GCA_028565675.1 Sorex palustris | reverse complement strand
GGAAGGAAGGAAGGAAGGAAGGAAGGAAGGGAGGGAGGGAGGGAGGGAGGGAGGGAGGGAGGGAGGGAGGGAGGGAAGGAAAGAAAGAAAGAAAGAAAGAAAGAAAGAAAGAAAGAAAGAAAGAAAGAAATAGGAGAGGTCCCAATCTGGTCTGTTCTTCTGGGCCCCTGGAGCCCTTGTTCACACCCCCATTTGCCTCTGGGCATAACGCCGCTGGCACGGGGAGCCCCATGGAAGCCTGGTGAACACAGCACCACAGAGACAGGAACAGCAGAAGACCCAGGCATCAGCGCAGCTACACAAACACACCTTTCGTTCTAGGGACACACAGCCACGCAGCCACACACACACACACGCGCACGCACGCACGCACACACGCACGCACGCATACACATGCGCACACACATACATACACACATATACACGCACACACATACACACACGCACACACACATGTACACACACGCACATGCATGTACGCGTGCACACGTGCATACACTTGCATACATGCACACACAGACACACACGGACACACACACCCACTCACGCACACACATGTACACACGCACACACACACACACACACACGAAGGTCTCTTCGCTTGCCATCACCGATTCTAATTCAACAGTGTGGGATAGTGACTCTCAGGGGAGGGGCAAGGGTGGTCCCTGTTCTCTGGTAAGCTCAGACAGAAGTGGGATGCGAGAGCTTATGCTGAAACAGGCGCAGGGACTGGCTCCCATTCCAGAGGCAGAAGGGCCAAGACGGAGAACTCACCCCAGGGCTCAGGCAACTCAGAGGCTGGGCGGAAAAGGCCAGGAGGGGGAGGCTCATGGTGGGCAGGGGGCTCTGCACAGAGGAAAACGGGAGCAAGGCGGGAGGTGCGTGTCCTAAGCTACAGAGGGCAAGATCTTGGCAAGCAGAGCAAGCAGAGGCCGAGGGCAGAGGCCAAGGGCAGTGGCTGGCACTGACCTTGGGATCACGTCTCACGTCGGGAGCCCCTTCTGGCACCAGTGCCCAGAGCACTGCCTGGCCTGCATGGGGAGCTTTTAGAGGCCACTGCCACATGATCCTGGGGTGGGGCCCGAGACTCTCTGGGAGGAGCCTGGACATTTCATGTCCAGTCCCCTGAGGCTCCCGGCCTCCGGTTTCGGTGACTTCCGGGAGGGGACCAGGGTGAGGCTTGAGCCCAGTGTCTCGGTTGGTGAGACAGCCCTGACCATACAGACTAATGGAAGCATCCAGAGGCAATGTCAGGGCTAAGGCAATGGATCCTGCAGAGAGGGAGCCTGATAATCAATATTTCTTGAGCTTGTGCTACTGGCAGAAGTTGTGCCAAGAGCTCAAATTAACTCATTTAATCCCCATGACATTATGATCATTATCCCCATTTTCCAGATGAGGAAACCGAACTTCAGAAAGACTGACTCATTGCCCAGGGTCAAGCAGCCTTTAGGAAGTGAGCTCCCAGTATGAAGAATGGAATAACACTCCGGCTCCCTCTTCCCTGGGCCCAGGTCAAGCAGGACACAGGTCCCAGATTTAGACCTGAAGGTTTTGCAGTCCTGAGTGGATGTCCCAAATCTCAGTCCCAGCAGCAGAGGTAAGAACCATACCAAAATCCCCGGCCATTCTGTCCTTACTTAAAAAGCTAAGGCACCGGGCACCTCAAGTGATCACCTGGTTCAGGGCAAGCCAGTGTAAGGCCTTTGTCCACCACCCCCAAGCGTGCACAGGTGGCAGGCATCACTAATCCATCCACTTCTGTTTGTGCCCACGGCAGACATCACTAATCCATCCAAGAACCTTCTCTCGCCCATTCATGCTGGCCTCACCATCTTTCCTAACCCTGTCACTATCCATCAGGCTTAGCATGAGGACTTAAAGACTGAATCCCTAATGTAGATGCAGAGACAGGGGCTCCAAGTGGGGGCTCCCTGACTCGGCCACACAGAGTGAGAGATAGAGAGGGCCTGGACAAAGCTGGAGCAGCCAGCAGTGACAGGCACCGCTATGCAAGGAGGTGGAGGGGGCACCACCAGGGACCGGGGGAAAGTGAGACCAGGGAGAGCCACGAGTTGGCAGGAAGCAGGGACAGAGAGCAAGAGCAAGACAGACATTTCCACTCTCCAATCAGGAGAGACCATCCGACTCTGGTTCGGCCTCCTCCCCTGCCTGAGTTCCCAGGGCCTCTACCTACAGTCTGGGAATATTTAGGATCCACAGAGTGCCAAGCCCACTTTGGTGCTCAGAGACTCAGCAGAGAGAGAGAGACATCAGGAGAGGGGTGCTTGGCACTCAGCTCTGCCACATCCACTTCTGACCATCACCACATCTCTGGCCCGGGAGCTCTCTCTGGCTGCTGGAAGATGCTCTGCCCACACTGGCATACTGGGAGTAAGCAAAGGAACAGATACAGCCTCCTTTCCACAGCAGCCCCTCTGGGGCACGTCAGGCACATGTCCTGGGGTCACTCCCCACAGCGACTGTAACACACACCTTGTTGGTTCCCCCCTTCCTGGGCTCACTCCTCCTGTTACTCCTGGAGATCCCTTCTTCTATGCCCCGAGTGGAACTGTGATCTCCTGGTGCCCCACCCCCAACCTGGTCCATGCACAGAGACCCAAGAATTCCTCCCAGCCGGCTGAGCACCACGCGGCCAGTGTGCTTCTGCTCTCCTCCAGGACCTTCCTCGCTCCCTCTTCTTTGCCCAACTCCCCACTCCTGTTCATGCCTCACCTCAACAAGCTCCTGCTGAATCTGCTGATACCCCTGCCCCATGGGCACAATCTCCAAATCTCAGTCCCCAAGAAGACTGAAAATCTCCATCAAGGGACGACTGAACAACACCCCTTCCACGAAGACCTTCTTGGTTCTCCAGACCAGGATTTTTCCTTTAAGGAGACGCTTCCCTCTTGGTGTGAAAGTTGACCTTGCCAACATCCCACTCCTAGCCTATGTCAGAGGCCCAGAGAGGGTGGCACAGGCCTATCCCAGAAGAAATTATGCTCCTCTCACAGATGAAGATGCTGGAATGAGCAGCTGAACAGGATGGATGAGGAGATGGATGGGTGAATGTGTGAGGCAGCTATATGGCAGGCTCACAGATCTGGGTAGTTCAGCATATGGCTGGGTAAGTGGAGCTGACAGATGGATAGATAGATGATGGGCCTGGCCAGGTACATGGATTGCTTGGAAGACGGGTCAGTGGGTGGAACGAATGAGTGGATAGATGGCTGCGCAAATGGGCAGACGAATGAATAAATACACAAGTGGAAAGATGGTGGATGGGTTGGGAAGGCAGATGGAGTGAGAGGTAGCAAATTATGTGTGGATCTAGAGGGCAGATGAAGAGTGAAAGGCAGATAGGTGAGTATAGTTGTGGATGAACAGGTATTTGCATCTACCTAGTACATGGATTGACTAAAGGGGACTGGCAGGGTGTTGCTCATCAGAGACCTGAGTCTTACCTTCTGTCTCCTGTCCTCTAAGTGACTGTGCTGAGCAGGTGGGCGTCTGTCTTCAAGGCTGTGCAGGCAGCAGCTGCCATTTCCCAGGCACCAGCTAGACAGGGAGCTGTCACGGGAGGAACCTAAAGTTAACACAGAAGCGCCAAGTTATGAACGATGCCTCTCTCCCCAGATGGCTCGAGAGCCAGAAGCTTCCACGTGGAACCATACTTCTGCCTGCTTCCCCAGGCTCTGAGACCCTGCAGCCCCACCTCAGCTACCGCAGACGTTCACAGCATATGACTGTCCACAGCAACCTTTCAGAACCAAAGGAGGAAGGGTCAGAATGGGCCCCCAAAGACAGGGATAGCGGATAATTATCATCAGCTGCACACCAGACACGTGGGCCCCCTCAGACATCAGCTCGCATAACCCATACACCCACCCCCGAGGCTGGAGCCATCACTGTTCCTGTGCCAGAGAAGAGGGATGGACCAGCTGTGAGGATCCGGGCCCTGGTCTGAGCTCTTGGTCACAACCTGTGGAGCCTTTCCAGGTCCTGCCAAGGAGCACTGCAGAGAGGGAGAGGGGGATGGATGATGGACACAGGAAAGAATGGAAGGATGGAAGAATGGGTGGATTGTTGATGAGAAGTTGGCGTTTGAATGAATGGAGGGAATGAAAGAAGGAAAGAAGGAAGGAAGACGGGCCAGAGCAATAGTACATGGGTAGGGGATTGGCCTTGAACCTGGGCCAACACAGGTTCAAGCCCCACATCCCATATGGTCCCCTGAGCACCGCCAGGAGCAATTCTGAGTGCATGAGCCAAGAGTAACCCCTGAGCATCGCCGGGTGTGACCCAAAAAGAAAAAAAAAAAGGAATTACCCCTGGCGGTGGTCAGGGAACCATATGGGATGCTGGGAATCGAACCCGGGTTGGCCGCATGCAAGGCAAACACCCTACCCGCTGTGCTATTGCTCCGGCCCTGTCTGTTTATCTCTTTCGATCTATCTCTGCACATATGTATGTATGCATTCTTCCTGGAAGAATATAACCCAAACGGTTAAGGGAGAGCTTTCATTTCATACTTAATAGATTTTGTATATAAAATAATAAAAAAAATGTCAAACCCTTGAAGATGCGAGGATAGCAGGAAAGCCCGGGTGACCCCAGATTCCAGAGATCCTACCCGAGTCCTGAGTGTAACGGGAGATTTCAACACACACGGGTGGCAGCCGAGCGCCTCTGACCCGCTGCCTTCTGCCCTCCTTCTGACGGCAGGACCCACACGCCCTGAACCTCAGGATTCAGGCTCTGCGGGGTCTGACCCTCCACACTCCAGGGGCTTCCCCAGGATCCCAGAAAGCAGGAAGACTCAGGAGCGGGGGGTGGGGGGGTGGGCAGGTTGGGGATCAAACCAGGGTGTCACCCGCTAAGCAGGGTGCCTTGCCTCTCCATTCCCAGCCTCTTAGACCCAAGAACACAGGATATTCTTTCTAAAAGTTGTTCAGGCCTGGGGCCAAGGAGGCAGCAGGTAAGGCACTTGCTTTGAACACATCTGGCTCCAGTTCGATTCCTGGCACCCCATCTAGTCCCCTGAGGCCACCAGGAATGATCCCTGAGCACAGAGCCAGGAGTAAGACCTAAGCAATACTAGTGTGGCCCCAAACTTCTCCCACAAAAAAACAACAACACACTGTCCCGGGGCCTAGGGAGAGTGAAACCCGAAAGTATACGCAGGAGGCCCAGGTTTGACCCCTGGCACCACCTGGCCAGGGACAGCCCCAAAAATACAAACAAAAAAATGAATGAGTTTTATTAATTAAAAAATTAATTTTGGGATGGAGCACACTTGGTGATGCTCAGGGGTTCCCCCTGGCTGAATAATTCCACTCAGGAATTACTCCTGGTGGGATGAGGGGCCCGTATGGGGTGTTGGGAATTGAACCTGGGTTGGCCGCGTGCAAGGAGACACCATACCCACTGAATTATCACTCCGGCCCCTAAAGCTTTTTCATTTTTGGCCACATCCAGCGATGTTAGTCCAGGCTCTCAGGGATCCTGTGGATGCTCTGGGTCCCAGGTGTGGTGTCAGGAATCGGACCATGCTTGGTTTCATTCAAGGCAAGTGCCTTCACCTCTGTACTAGCCTTCGGTGCTCTGCCCATCCCCCCCCCACACACACACGTGTGTTCTGAACACTCTTAAGTCCAACTCAAATTCCCTTCAAAAAATTTTGAAAAAGGCTCTTTCATGGGCCATAGGTTTGAAAGGGAGAGAAGCACTTCCTGTTCAAGGTTGTCATTGGGCGCATTGATTGGTGATCCATGAGCCCAGTGTTACTGAGTGTCCTAATAGGGTTCCGTCAGCACACAAGGAGGCAGCTGTCCTGAGAGGGAGACCCCGTGGGGAGATGTTCAGAGCAGGTGAAAGACACTGTTGGTAACTCCCAGCTCATTCGGGAGGGGATTCAGGCCCTGACCGGCTGAGCAAGGGGAAAGCCTGGGCACCAGCCAGGGTCAGGAGCGACATCTCTGCAGGGCTGCAGGAAGGAAGGACAGCAAAATAAAACCAGGCGCAAGAACTGGGCTAGGCAGAGCTGCAGGATGAAAGTTCAGATCCTGGAGGCACAGTTCACATTCCCTTCTATTTATCGACAGCTAAGGGCAGAAACTTTTTTTCTTAATTATTTTTCTTTTGGGGGGGTTGGAGGGGTAGGGGACACACCTGGCAGTGCTCAAGGTCTGTTCCTGGCTCTGTGCTCTGGGATTAGTCCTGGAGGTAACTCGGGGGACCATATGAGATGTCAGCATCAAACCTTGGTTGGCCGCGTGCCAGACAAGTGCCCTACCTGCTGCACTGTTTCTCCATCTCCTATTTGTTCATTTTATTGTTTGACCCTTGAAAAAAATTATTTGGGGCCACACTTGGTTGTGCTCAGGTCTTACTCCAGACTCTGCACTCAGGGGTCACTCCTGGAGGAGTTCCCAGAATCAAATGGGTTGCTAGGGATCAAACCTGGGTTGTCTGTTTGCTGTCTGATCACTCTGGTTCCCAAGATAAAAACATTTTTATGGGACCAAAGTGGTAAGACAGTGGGCAGGACACTTGCCTGGCATGTGACTAACCCGGGTTTGATCAGTCCAATATATGGTCCCCCCAAGCCCGCCAGGAGTGATACCTGAGTACAGACCCAGGAGTAGACCCTGACCACTGCTATGCATGGCCCACCCACCCCACCCCACAAAAAAAAAAAAAAGAAGAAAAAAAGAAATCTTTTCTCCCCAAACTCTAAACAAGTCAGAGATGACTCTCACCACAGCCTGAAGGAAATCTGGATTTCTGCTCTTTGGGGATGCCTTCTGGTTCAGGTTTTTTGTTTATTTGGGGTTTGTTTGTGTACCACACCTGGTAGTGTTTCATGTTTACTCCTGGCTTGGGTTCAGGGCTCACTCTTGGCAATGCCTAGGGCAGATGTGATGCGCCTGGGGCACATGTGATGCAGTAGTGTTTCATGTTTACTCCTGGCTTGGGTTCAGGGCTCATTCTTGGCAACGCCTGGGGCACATGTGATGCTGGGAATCAAACCCGGGCTCCCGGGGTGGGCAAGGGGCTTGCCCTGAACGTGAATCCCCCCAGCTTGTCCCTGGCACTACATTTGGTCCCCCAAGCACTGCTGGGTGTCTTGGTGAGGCCCCTAAACCAGAGGTCCTCATCCTTGGGCCTGTGCAGTGACCTGCCAGCTGGGCCGGCTGAGAATCACCCAAAGAATAGACATGAGAAATAAGACTAATCACAAGGAGCTCACAAATGACAAATTCGGTGAGAAAGCCGCATAGAGGATGTTGGATAACACTGGGTTGTTCTTGCTGCTCTTGCAGGGAGCTTAAGGTTTACTGTGCCACTCCCACATCAGTGCAACCAGGCACCCCCAATCCCATCAGGCACTAGTAATCCTATATTGCTTTTCCTCTTTCCCTTCTGTCATTTGTATGGTTTCTTTAGCAATGTCCCTCTCATATAGATACAGGAAGACAGTTGATGCTTATGCTATGTAACATGGGAATTGACTGTCAAATAATATTTACTCCTGGGCATCCATATTTATTTGACTTACGCCTCAGTTGCCCTTAGTTCCTAGCCCTGGGGGTTATCTAAGTAGTGCTGGGTTAACTCAGCTGCTGAGTAAACATCATTAGGGTGAAATGTCGAAGGAGTGAAGAATTCTAGGCAGACAACCCAGGAAGGGGCTCGGAGAAGCAGAGAGCCCGGATGGGCAGCATAGGCGGGGCCCCGGGCAGCCACCGCGGGCTCTTCCAGTGAGTCAATCCTGCAGCTCCAGAGAGGGGACATAATCCCACACATCTGCAACAATCAGGCTGACTGCTGAAATGAGCAAGAAAAGAGGTCTGAGATAAGAGCTGCTTATGGCTACAGCATAAAAATGCAATGTCTTTAAAAAAAACAAAACGGGCTGGAGCGATTGCACAGCGGGTAGGGTCTTGCACGAGGCTGACCTGGGTTCGATTCCCAGCATCCCACAGGGTCCCCCAAGCACTGCCAGGAGTGATTCTTGAGTGCATGAGCCAGGAGTAACCCTGTGCATCGCTGGGTATGACCCAAAAAGCAAAATAAATAAATAAAAATGAATAAAAACAAAACAAAACAACAACCCAGCCAGTGGTTAGAGACCTTGGTCAGACCTTGAGAACAGAGAAAACAAGAGGGTCACAGGAAAGTGTGGGGAGAAAGTTCAGGAAGTCTTCAACAAAAGACAGTTTATTTATTTATTTATTTGTTTATTTATTTTTGGGTCACACCCGGAAATGCTCAGGGGTTACTACTCCTGGCTCTGCACTCAGGAATTACTCTCGGTGATATTTGGGGGACCATGCCGAGGGCTGAACCTGCGTGGGCTGTGTGCAAGGCAAAAGCCCTCCCCGCTGTACTATAGCCCTAAAGGACATTTTAAAGCTCCACGATTGTATGACAAAAAACAAAGTAGGCAAACAGGAGAGAAAAGATCAGGACAGAGATCTACAGAAACAACTCCGGGGCCGAACTGATAGCACAGTGATGGGAAGGGCACTTGCCTTGCACATGGTCAACCTGGATTCGATCCCTCACTCCCCATATGATCCCCTGAACTCCAGCAAGAGTGATCCCTGAGCGTGGAGCCAGGAGTAAACCCTGAGCACAGCCAGGTCTGGTCTCCCCTCTACAAAAAAACCAAAAAAAACAACTTAGTTCCAGAAAGAGGGACTAGAGACATATTTGAATGCAGGAAATTATCAAATAAACTAATTTCAAGCTTTAAACAATGTTCAATGTTTGGGGCCAGAGCAATATTACAGTGAGTAGGGTTTGACCCCTGGCATCCCATATATGTTTCCCTGAAAACTGCCAAGAGTAATTCCTAACTGCAGAGCCAGGAGTAACCCCTGAGCATCACTGGGTGTGGTCCCCAAACAAACAAAATACAAGTAAAAAAAAATTGTTCAATGGAAACAATCAAAACTGGCTGTCTCTTGGGAGCAGAGGGAAAGGGTTGTGGAAAACTACTGACTTTCATGAGGAGCCTGGTAGAAATTATTTGACAATTTTTGGTTGTTGCTATCGAGGGCGGCCAGGCCCAGGGGTGGAGGCGGGGGTGAGCGGTACCATGCCCCACAGTGCTGGCGGGGCTTTATGGCTAGGGATCATACCCAGGGGCTTGCACAGGCAAGGCTACAACGTCTGAATGAAGCCACGTACCCTGATCTACTGTCTGGCCTTTTAAAGTTGGTGCACTGATAATTCTGAGAAAATTTTTTTCAATGGATGACTAAGACAATTAAAAAAGGAACATGATCATAATTCCTTAAATTGAGACTGGTCATGACCTAATCCTGGGTCACTGAAGTAGCTTTGTTGTTATTTATTTACTGTTGACATTTATTTATTTGGGGTGAAGGGACCACTCCCAGCAGTGCTGGTGGACCACATGCAGTGCCCACGAGCAATGTGGGTGCAGCTGTGTGCAAGACAGGCGTTTTCCCCCCTGCTCTCTCCTCTGCCCCCCACACTCCAGAGAACTAAAATCTCCATTCCCATGCCCTCCCTCACCACCGCTCCATCCCTAGTTTTAAGGTACCCTGAGCTCCCCACTCACCTGTACCAGGTCAAGCTGGTCCAGTTAGTACCCGCTGTACTTCCTTCCACACTCACCAGAGCCAACACGGTTCTAAAAGTTCTCATTTCTTTCTGTTGTCTGGGTCACACCTGGCAATATTCAGGAATCACTCCTGGGGATGCTCAAGGGACCATATTGGATGCTGGGGATCAAACCAGAGTCGGCTGCATGCAAGGCAAGCGCCCTACCTGCTGTACTACCTCTCCAGTCTTGAAGTCCTCATTCCTTCTTCTTCTTTTTTTCTTTTTTTTTCTTTTTGGATCACACCCAGTGATGCACTGGGGTTACTCCTAGCCCTGCACTCAGGAATTACTCCTGGTGGTGTTCGGGGGACCATTTGGGATGCTGGGAATTGAGTCCGGGTCGGCCGTGTACAAGGCAAATGCCCTACCTGCTACACTAGCACTCCAGCCCCCTCATTTTTTCTTATTATGAATGTTTGTTTAGTTAGTTCAGCAACACCTATTTCTCCTCATTCACCTCCCTCACTTTTTTGGCTTTTTTGTTTTTTTTTAGAGGGCAGCTGGAGGATATACCCAACTGTGCTCAGGGCTCACTCCTGGCCCTATCCTCAGGAATCGCTCCTGGAGGTGCTCAGGGGACCACATGAGGTGTCAAGGATCAAACTCAGGTTGACACATGCAAGGCAAGTGACTTACCCGCTATACTATTGTACTATCTCTTTAACCCCCTTCCCCCGAAATATTTAAAGAATGAATTATTTCATGAATTACAAAGATAATAATCCAAGGTAAATTCATAGACAAACATGAGTCTAACGCTGGAGATAAGACCTAGGTTAAAGGTAACTTGTTGGAGGGTCTAAGATTATCCAGACAGAGCTGCCTTCTGCACCGTGATTGCCCTTTGGGGTTAATATTTAAGTGGTATCCATGAGGAGACTGCTTGTCCCGGAGTGCTCCACCAATTTGGGCTTGGATGCGCAAACGTGGTTCCACCTGCCAGCCCTGTGGGACTTTTGAGACCTTGTGCCTGTATCAGCTTTGTTTTTCTGGATTGCAAAACCCTAATCTCTGAGCCTTGAGTAGTGAACATCTTTTACTGCCAAGAGATAAGACCCAGGAGAAAGCAAGCTTCTCGGCCCAGGCGGGAGTTGGGATGAAGCCTCGGGAGAGCTGCCTCAGAGGAGCACAGGGTACGATGTATCCTCTGTCCGGAGCCCTCCACGTTCCAGGGCGCTTCTGGCCTCTGCTTTGACTCCCCGTGACCTGGAGAAATCACATATTTCCTGCCCTTCCCAGCTGGGGAAACTGAGGGCTCTCAACCAGACCTGTCAGTAAGCAAAGAAAGGTTGCTTTCTGTGTCCTTGGGCCACGCCTGGCAGTGCTCTATTGCTCTATGCTTCGGAGTGACCCTGGTAGTGCTGGGGCGGTGTGGGTGGGGAGTGGAGGGACCATACGTAGTGCCTGGGCTGAGCTGCATGCAAGGCAAGAGTCTTATGTCTTATACTATCTACCAACAAACTTTTGTGTTTTTTTTTGCTTGTTTGGGGGCCACATCCAGTGATGCTCAGGGCTCACACCTGGTGATGCCAGGGTTTGAATCTGAGGTGGGCTGTGAAGCAAGTTCTTTAACCCCTGTATCTTTTTCTTTGGGGGTGGGGGGTACACCTGTGGTGCTCAGGAATTACTCCTGGTGGTGCTCGGGGGACCATATAGGATGCTGGGGACTAAACCCAGGTCAGTCGCCTGCAGACAAGTGCCTCACCCCTGTATCTTATTGGCTCCATTTATCTCTAAGACCCTGAGAGTAAGATTTAATTGACCCTGAGAGATAGTACAGGGGTTAGAGCACTGGTCTTGCACTGGGCCGACCCACTCTAGTACCTTTCCTGGCACCACATATAGTTCCCTGTGCCCCACCACGAGTGATCCTTTTGCACAAACCCAGAAGGAAGCCCGAGCACTGTGGGGTGTGGCCCAAGTCTCAAGGAAGTAAGTAGATAAATCAAATGTAGGTTCTTACTTGGTGGGCATGATGCAGACCCATGACCCAGGACCCACGCGGAGTAGCCAATGGCAGGGTATGGAAACGGGGGCTGTGGGAGGAGCCGCTGCTGCAACATCTTTAGGGGCATCTGGAGTCCGTGTGCCATCTCAGTTGGGGGCTCTATCCCCGTTGCCCTGCTCCCTGGGGACGTGAATGGGAACAGCTCTTGGCCGAAGCCCACACCGAGGCTCATGCCCTTCGTGGACCACATGGGTTCACAGGCTGTTCTTTGTGCCCTGCTCTGAGTAAGCAGCTCCCCACATTGTCCATTTGACCCTCACAATTACCCGCAAGCCAGGAATTTGTTTTGCTTCCCAAGAAGAAACCAAGGTCCCAGAGGAAGTTTGCCCCAAACTGTCCTTAGTAAGATGGGATAACGCCCTTTACTTGCCCTGAAACCACCACCGAGGGGCTGGAGAGATCACACAAGGGCAAAGGCACTTGTCTTGCACTTGCCAGCCCTGATGTGATCTCTGGTACCATGCAGGGTCCCCTGAGCATGGCTGGGTATGACCCCAAACCCTCTCACTTCCCCCAAACCCAAAAATCACGACAGGGGCTGGAGCGATAGCACAGCGGGTAGGGCATCTGCCTTGCATGTGGCTGACCCGGGTTTGATTCCCAGCATCCCATGTGGTCCCCCGAGCATCGCCAGGAGTAATTCCTGAGTGCAGAGCCAGGAGTAACCCGAGCATCACTGGGTGTGACCCAAGAAGAAAAAAAAAATCACGACAGTCACACGCCAAGGAAGCCAGGAAAGTCCCAGAGCTAAGAGGGTTTATGACCTTGTGAAGAAGGTCAACAGGAAGTCAAGGTCGTGGCTGTCCCCTTACCAGCCCCCGAACCTGGCCACAGTAACTGGCTTGAGCTGGCTGCCAGGGAGGCTCACCCAGGTGGCTGTGACGGTCACCAGGCAGACACGCCTGAAGGGCACCGCTGTGGAGACAGCGGGCAGGAGGTGACCCAGGGACCTGCCCGTCTCCTCAGAGGAACACGTTGTCCTGAGGCTCCAACACTCGCAGCTTCGCATCTTCCTTCTCCACAGTGCCTGGCTGCCCACACGCGCCGGGAGGGGCCTTGGATGAAGGGAACCAGCACAGTCCTGGGGCTGGACAGTGCCCCGGAGCTGACCCTCGCCAGCCGTCAGGAAAGCCCTGAACCAAGAGCCTGTAAACTTGCTCCCGTCTAGGAAAACAACAGGCAGACTTTCCACGTTTGTGAAAACGACGCCTGGGGACTCTTGCAGGCAACCTCCACCCCTCAGTGACCGGGTCAGCTTCCCGTAGGTGTCCGCAGTGCCCTGGGATCCTGGCAAGGGTGTGGACGTGCCTTGAGCACACCTCCCCAGGGGATAGAGATATTTGTTCCACAAGTCTGACATTTTTTTGTCTGGGGGCCACATCCAGCGGTGCTTAGGGCTTACTCCTGGCTCTGTGCTCAGAGAGCACTCCTATCACAGCTCAGGGGACCATATGGGAAGCTGGGAGCAAACCCAGGCCGACTGCGTGCAAGCCCCTTACCCACTGCACTACGTAGCAGCTCCGCCATCTGGTTTGCATGGTCTCTGCTCTTAGTACCCTATGACTAGACGTACAAGGCAGGAAACTCCACTGACAATACCTGGAACAGAATGAAGCCAGGCCCAAGAGAGAGCACACTAATTACGGCACTAGCCTTATATGTGGCTGGCCCCAACTCTCCCTGTCTTTGCAAACACTTCCCAGAATAAAGCTTTATTCCTCACATCTTCCAGTCAAAGCCCAAGAATTTGAAAGGGAAATGCAGGCCCCCTCCTCCCTGCAGGCTGCTTCCCTCTCCCTGCTCCTCTTCTCCTTAGTTCCATTTTTTCCCCATCTTCCTGCCCTCCTTGGGAGGATTCGTCTAGGTTCTCAGGGACAGTCCAAACATGGACACCTCCACCCCCTCCAACTGCCTCTGAACTCAGGCCCCTGGCCTGCCAGGGCTGCTCAGCGCCATCTCTCCCGGGTCCCGATGTCCCTAGGACTGAACACTTCCAACTCTGAACTCATCCTCCCCACAAACCTGCTCTGACCACAGACTTCTGATCTCAGCAGACAGCAGCATTTCCAGGCTTCCAGTCACCTCCAGCCCAAACCTCAGAGTAAGAAAACAAGACAGGCTGAACCCTGGGGCCGGAGAGATAGTACAGCAGGTAGAGTGATTGCCTTGTATGCAGCAGACCCGGGTTCAAGCCCCGGCATCCCATATGGTCCCCCAAGCACCACCAGGAGTAATTCCTGAGTGCAGAGCCTGGAGTAACCCCTGAGCATCGCTGAGTGTGACCCAAAAAGCAAAAAAAAAAAAAAAAAAAAAAAAAAAAAGGCAGGCTGACCCAGGGTGAATCCCCGGTCC
>JAOXYA010010873.1:0-14006 GCA_028565675.1 Sorex palustris | reverse complement strand
GAGTTCGATTCCTCCGCCCCTCTCGGAGAGCCTGGCAAGCTACCGAGAGTATTCAATATGCCAGACACAGTAACAACGAAATCTCCAATGGAGATGTTACTGGGCCCGCTTGAGCAAATTGGGGGCTGGAATGATAGTACAGCAGGTAGGGCATTTGCCTTGCACACAGCCAACCTGGGGTTTTTTTTTTCCTTTTTGGGTCACACCTGCCGATGCACAGGAGTTACTTCTGGCTCTGCACTCAGAAATTACCCCTGGCAGTGCTCAAGGGACCATACAGGATGCTGAGAATCGAACCCTGGGTCAGTCGTGTGCAAGGTAGATGCCCTACCCGCTGTGCTATTGCTCCAGCCCCCCAACCTGGGTTTGATTCCTGGTATCCTATATGGCCGCCCCAGCACTGCTAGGAGAGGTTCCTGGGTGCAGAGCCAGGAGTAACCCCTGAGCATCGCTGGGTGTGACCCAACAAGCAAAATAAATAAATAAATAAATTGCACGAATGATCAGGAGGAACAAATAGATACCGCGTACGTCATGCGACTTGGTAGACGCCACTTGGCGGCTGCCGTGGAAAGAGACAAAGAGGCCCTGGCGAGGGTAGGGAGGGCACAGAGCCACCGGAAGTCTCCAAGGGCCACTGGCACTGCCACATTGAGAGACGAGGACCCGCCACTCGAGCTGAGCCCGCGGCCTGACATTCGCCTCGGGCCCCCCAAACGGCACCCCCAAAAGGGCTAATGGAAGCAGCATCGGCACAGCTGTTCTCTCTGCCAAGGGAGGAATGTTTAAATAAACTCTGCCTCTCCATGAGGTGACGATGAATCAGTCATGAGAAGGAAGGAACCACAATTACAAGCCCAAAAGGGGATGAATCATCCGAACATAAACTCTGAAGGGAAGAAAAGGACATTGTGTGCGATTTGCCAGCGCCCTCGAGCAGGGCTGACCTTGAGGGAGCCGGCTTTGCTCCCCCTGCTTCTGAGTGGGGTTCTGGCTCTCCCCAAAGCCGCCAGGTGTTTCGGTTTGTAAAAACTGTCATGCAAATGCACTTAAGACGGGGCTGTTTTCTGCATATATATTATCTTATCATGGCAAATTTGCATTAGGAGAATTACTAAGATGAAAGCAAAGTGACCCTCGATGGGATGTTGGAGAAGTGGGCCAGGTACATCTGACGCAGGGCCCAACTAGCCCAAACTCGGGAAACTCTCCAACAGGAAGAGAAAATGATGAGGGGACCGGAGCATTAGTACAGCAGGAAGGGTGCTTGCCTTGTATGCCGCCAACCCAGGTTCGATCCTTGGCATTCCAGGCGGTCTCCTGAGCATTGCCAAGAGTGATTTCTGCAGAGCAGGAGTAATTCCTGAGCTCCACTGGGTGTGGCCCAAGAATTTTAAAAAGGAAAAGAAAATTGACCTCAATGGAATGGGAAGAAGAATGGAACTACTCTAGAGAAGACCCACAGATGGTCAAAATGCTCTCATCGGGGGAATGCAAATCAAAAGTACGGGGCTGGAGTGATAGTACAACGGGGAGGGCATTTGCCTTGCATGCAGCTGACCCGAGTTCAATCCCTAGGATTCCATATGGACCCCACACACTGCCAGGAGTGATTCCTGCGTGCAGAGCCAGAAGTAACCCCTGAGCATTGCCAGGCATGGCCCAAAACCAAAACAGAGAATTAAATGAAGAGGCTGAAGCAATAGCGTAGCAGGGAGGGGGCTTGCGTTGCACGCGGCTGACCCAGGTTTGATCCTTAGCACCTCATATGGTTCCCCGAGCCCACTAGCAGTGATTCCTGAGCCCAGAGCCAGGACTAAACACTGAGCACCTCCCGGTGTGGCTCCCAAACAAACGGAAAGTTAAAATACGAGATGAGCCCCAGATCTGTGAGTGTGGCTGCAACCTCCCCACTTGCTTCAAGGGGGTGGGGGCGGGGGCGGTGCTGGGGGGGCAGTCCAGGAGCCTGGTGTGGAGTTTCCAAATTCCCTCTGCCAGCGGTCCAGCACCTGGCGCCCCCTCTCGGAGACACGATCTGGGGAGCACTCCGTCAAGACGTGGGGAGGACGCTGTGATGCAACAGGCCCCTGCCTTAGAGGCCTGCATGCGAAAGGAAGTCTGCCTGAGAGCCACCTTTAAAAATAGTCGTAATTTACTTACCGCAGTTCTAAAAATGCCTCAGTCCATCATCCTAATTGACAACAATGCTCCGCTCTTGATAAGGATTTATCGGAGCTGCGCTGCGTGTCTGGTTCTACGCTAAAAATACCACGAGGCAGTCGTCTCCAAGGCTCTCCAGCGGCCTGGACTTCGCGACTCTCGCCACCCACCCTGTGGACAGCCCTGACAAAGCCACAGACTGCCCAGAGACCCGTTTTGCTGTCCACTGAAGGGGGCCCGGGGTCCCACCGGCATGATGGTCGGTGTGGGGGAAAAGGAGGGCCCAGGGCTGGGGCTCGGGCAGTTTGCCCGGGACGGGAGGCACACCCCTGCCCATCGCACCGGGACAGCTCTGGCTAGGGGTAGTCCTGCTCTCGGGGGTCACTCCTAGCAGTGCTCAGCGGACTATCTGCAATGCCAGGAATTGAACCTAGGTCGAATGCATGTAAGGCAAAAGCATCCTACATGCTGTACTATCTCTCTGCCCTTCATGTACACACACACACACACACACACACACACACACACACACACACACACTTTTTTTAAAGACCCATTTTTCAGGGTCAAGAGGTGAAATTCATTAGCAATTGTTTCAGACATGGGGGCTGGAGCGATAGCACAGTGGGTTTGCCTTGCATGCGGCCGACCTGGGTTCAATTCCCAGCACCCCATATGGCCCCTGAGCACCACCAGGAGTAACTGCTGAGTGCAGAGCCAGGATCCTGGCTGTGGGTCCAAACCGGAGCCAGTGTGTGAGGGGAAGGAGGGATCCTGTGGTCTCAGCTGGACCGCACAGCGCCCCTCACCTGTCTGTCCTACAGTGGACTCACTCGTCTCAGCAGGCTGGCAGATCTTGCTTTCCTTTTCCTTTCAAGTTTTGGGCCACACCGGGCTGAGTCTGGGTTGACTCCTGGCTCTTCACTAAGGGATCACCCTACGGGGTGCTGGGATCAAACTCGGGTCAGCTGTGTGGAGGGCAAGTGCCGTAAGGTAACCCTACGTCATCGCTCTATGGCCCCATCTGTCCAAGATTCTTGCAAACGGGGTCAGAGTAGTAATAGCAGAGCGGGTAATGCACTTGTTTCATGACCCGAGTTCAATCCCCACCATCTCATATGGCTCCCCAAGGCCAACCAGACACAAAAGTAATAAAATAAATTACATAAACAATACTTCTCTTTTCTTTTTGGGTCACACTCAGCGATGCTCAGGGGAGACTCCTGGCTTTGTGCTCAGGAATGACGCCAGGCAGGAGTCATTCTTGGGGGACCCTACGGGATGCTGGGGATTGAGCCTGGGTCGGCCGCATGCAAGGCAAACTATCTCCCCACTGTACTACTGCTCTGGCCCCCAAACAATAAAATTCTTGCAAATAAATTTTATCTCTTGACTCTGAAGAGTGGATCTTTTAAAAATATATATATATATAAACACAGGAGATTCTTCTAGATCCTGTGCAAGGTTGATTCGTCCAGGGCACTCTGGAGTAGGGTGGGTAAGCCCAGCACCCACCCAAACACAGTCCCGGCACCCAAAACCCTCCACACTCCACAATTGCCACCACACTCCCAGCCAGACTCCACTGCTCAGGAGAAGCCTCATCCAGAAATTAATCTGTTGAAAAACTCAGGTGTGCAGGTTTTATGACTGACACCTCCAGGTTTTCATGGAGTCTGGGATGGGCTACCTCCCCCCATCTCCCTGTACTTCCAGAAGCCCTGGCAATCACACACACACCCCAAAGTCACCACACAATTAAAAATTTAATCCCAGCTGTATCGCTCCATTAAAAAATTCCGGATTTCCTGGTGCGACATCTCAAACTCTGCAACACTGATAAATCAAGAGTAGCACACCAGATTAGATGGGACAGAATATAGATTCTATATACATGCAGGGCTAGAGCAATCTTGATTAACAAAATATAAACACAGAAAGCTTAACCTCTAACATCTTAGTAATCTCTTGTACAAGGGCTTACTGGCTCCATGGTGAGATAAAACAATCTTCACAAACTTTCTTCTATGGAAATACTTTTTGATCATTCTTTTAGCAAATTATTTATATACAAGCAATAAAAAATATTATCAAGGGCCTGCTTTGGCGGCAGGACTAAAGGGTAGTTGAGGGCTGGAGAGAGAGCACAGCGGGGAGGGCGTTTGCCTTGCACGCGGCTGACCTGGCTTCGATCCCCAGCATCCCATGTGGTCCCCCGAGCACCTCCAGGAGTAACTTCTGAGTGCAGAGCCAGGACTAACCCCTGTGCATCGCCAGGTGTGACCCAAAAAGAAAAAAAAAAGGTAGTTGAGAAAATTGGAAATAATGGTGGTGAATGGATGCAGTGGTGGTGGGACTGGTATTAAAATACTGAATGTTTGTGGGGCTGGATCGATAGCACAGCGGGGAGAACGTTTGCTTTGCATGTGGCTGACCTGGGTTCGATTCCAAGCATCCCATAGGGTCCCCCGAGCACCGCCAGGAGTAATTCCTGAGTGCAAAGCCAGGAGTAACCCCTGTGCATTGCCGGGTGTGACCCAAAAAGCAAAAAAATAAAATAAAATAAATAAATAAAATACTGAATGTTTGTAACAAATCATCATGACCAACTTTGTAAACCCTTGTTTATATAAATTGTAAGGGGAAAAAACACACACACACACACCACACACACGCGCGCACACACACACACACACACACATATGTATACATGCAGGGCTAGAGCAATAGCACAAGAACGATCCCTGAGAGCAGAACCAGGAGTAGGCTCTGAGCAGAGCTGGCTGTGGCCCCCAAACAAACAAACAAACCATAAACATTAAAAAAAAGGAGGGGGAGGAGATAATTATGATAATGATGACCACCATGACCAGAGATATGAATGCAGAGATTAAGACACTTGTCCTGCATGTGGTTGAACCCAGTTCAATCTCAGGCAGCAAATACAGTAGTTCCCTGGGGCTCACCAGGAGTGACCCCTGAACACAGAGTCAGGAACTAGCCCTAAGCACCGCAGGTGAGCCCCAAAACACAGTATAGCCTGCATGCTGTTCCAAGAAGTCTCTCTCCAATGTCTCTACTTACTCAGCACAACTACCAGACCAGAGTCCTCTACAGATGAGGAGAGCGAGTCATGGCAGGTCCCACCCGCTCAAGGGCGCAGAGCTGGCCAGGGGGGTTCCAGGCTGCACTTCCCGCACATGGGGGGGGCGGTGTTCAGGGAAAAAGTGGCAGCATCTTTTTGCCACAAGGGCATGTAGGAACAGCACAGGGGCTTGGCACACCTGCCTTGCAAGAAGATGGGCACGAGTTCGAGTCCTGAGTGCCTGCATGCACTGAGCATGGCCCATGAGCCCCAGTACTAAGGCAATTGTTTTTTCTTTTTTGCTTTTTGGGTCACACCCGGCAACGCACAGGGGTTACTCCTGGCTCTGCACTCAGGGATTACTCCTGGTGGTGCTCAAGGGACCATCTGGGATGCTGGGAATCGAACCTGGGTCAGTCACATGCATGGGAAACGCCCTCCCCGCTGTGCTATGGCTCCAGCCTCCTAAGGTGATTTCTGGTTGTCCTGCAGCCTGATTCATGCAGGCACCTCAAAAAAAAAAAAAACTGTGTCTCTGCCCTTCACGAAAACCTTCTCTGCACTGCACAGATATCTTCTCTGCACTGCATGGAATCTTCCCTGATGCTCATGGCTATGTCCCCTGCACTGCACAGGTACCTTTCCTACATGGAGGCTCAGGGAAGTTATAGGACCGGCCTGGGCAGAGCCTGTGCCTGCCAGACTGTGGGGCTGGCCAAGACTGTGCCCTGAGTGCCCCAGTCTCTGGCCCCTCTGCTTCCTGGGAACAGCTGCAGGCGAGAAGCTCTCAGCAGCGTGGGGTTCCCGTGTCCCCCGGGACCCCGAGCTTCAGAGGCTGTTGGGGTCTCCCCAGTGATCCCATGCGCTGGATCCAGAGCTTCCCCAGGTCTGAACTTAGCAGTGAACGTAGCCTTGCACCCGCCACGGTTCCCTGAGCACCGCTAGGAGTGATTCCTGAGTGCAAAGCCAGGAGTAACCCTGGAGCACTGTCAGGTGTGGCCCAAGCCCCCACCCCTGCAAAACAAGAAAAGGAAAAAAGACTCTGAGCTTTGTGCACATACTTGTGTGTGTACGTGTGTGTGTGATGCACATGTATACACATATGTGTGTGCATGTGTGTGCGTACGTGTGTGTGCGTGTGCGTGTGTGTCTGTGCATGTATTTGGCATCTCCCTAGCAGTGCGCAGGAGACCCAGGGGCTCCTCCTGGTAATCCTCAGCCACCCCAGCGGTGGTTCAATGTGAGACCAACAGATGCAGTTCTGAGGTGCTCAGGACCCCTGACTCACATCACAGTGCTCATGGTACCAAGGAACAAAGTGGGGTGAGGTGCTCACAAAGCAAGTGCTTGAACCCTGGTACCCACCTCTGCAGCCCCAATGCCCAGGTTTCATTTCATTTCACTTCTTTTCTTGGGGGGCCACATTCCGCAGTGCTCGGGGGTCACTCCTAGCAGTGCCACAGGTGGTGCTGGAGACTGGGTGCTGGGCCACACCCAAGGGTACTCAGGAGCAACTGTGCACTCAGGGGCCACACCTAGCAGTGCTGGGGTTGGGTGACAATAATCAGTTTCTTGGTCTAAAAACTGAGTACACAGGACTGCTCATTTTGAAATCATTCAGTTATCCTGTACTTTTATGTGGGTCAAGAAATTTAGAAAATTTTTGATGTCAGTAAATGCTTGTTTAAAAAGAGAATGCATGAAAGAGATCAAGAGAAGAACAGATGGAAAAAGCAGGACAAACTAAATATTGTTAAGAAATTAATTGAGTATAAATTGTAAAATGATATTCAAATGTGGAATGTTGCATATGCTGAAACCAAAATAGATTTCAGTGGTCCCATTACTAGGTTTTTGGTCCCATTACTAGGTTTTTACATTACTGTTAAGAAATTCTACAAATCTCAAATCTGTCACATGCCAGTAATATCATTCAAGACACTCACTAATAACCATGAAAAAGAAACAGAGCACCCTCAGATAAGTAGTAATATAAGCAGAATGAGCTTCATTCTCGCTTTTAGCTCAGGTTGAATAAACTCATAGACCTCCCTTCTTTCTTTGGGGCTATTTAGAATATTTTATTCTGGCAGCATACTTCTCACAGTGTGGGGACCTGCTTAGCCTTACCAGCCTGAGTCAGCCTATTTCATATCAACTGAAGTGGATCTATATTTATAAGAAGGGTATCATAATGTACCAGCACAATCTAGGAGTTTAATCACCAGGTTGCCAGCTCCAGCCCCAGTCCCCCTAACATGCTTGTCCTCTCTGGCTTTGACTCAGAATCATGTGTTTTTTTAAAATGGACAAGAGAATGAGCATAAAAGCTAAATTGCTGGTAACTAAGAATAGTAGCCAGCAGTCCTGGGAAAAATGCCGGGCTCTGGGGCAAAGCAGGAAAGCTGAGGAAGCTTCTGTTTGGTGGTTGTGCAAAATCAGCCTTGGACTGGAGGATTGATGTAGCTCCTGAAGAACCAAATGCCCCAGAGCAGGTGTCTGAACCCATTGTGATCAAATAAACTCAGCACATTTACTTTGTGAGCACATCCATACTATATCCTTTCATTTTTCTTTCCCTTCTATGTAGGGAGATTTGTAGAATTTCTTAACAGTAATGTTCCTGAGGTCCTAGGACTTTTTTTTTCTATATTTTTTGCCACACTTCCAACATTTATCAAAAAGCCATACTCTAATAATTACACAGTATGTATACTACTTTAACAATTCTACTGCAGTCTAAATCAGACAAAAATTGTTGGATTTTTTAGTCCATCTATTTCTAGAAATAGGTCCCTGAAGTTCTTGGATAGTAATAACCAATTCTAAGAACCTAGAAAATATACTAACTGTTCAAGAAAACACAAGTGTTCAGCTGTTCAGCAAGCTGGCTGCAGAGATCTTTATCCATAATCAAATATTATTTTAATATTAAAAAATAGTTTCTAGTAAGAATTGAATTTATTATGTATAAGATATCTGCCCTTTAGCCTACCTACTTCTCAGTTGAGAAAACAGAAGCACAGACAAGAGGCTTTCTCCAGGTGTCAGAACTGTTTAATAATATAGACTATTTGAATCCAGGATCTAAATAAGACTAATATCTCTAAATTAGTCTAGTCTATCGGGTCTGATAATGATTTCCTACATTTTTATGACACTTGTATCACGAATTGGAGATAATAGAATGAGATTGCTCTTACCTGATTATTGTATCAGATTGAGTCTACAAAATTAATTCTTTATATTTCTCAAAGAGAGCACTGTCCTTTCTAATGATGAGTAATATTGGCTGCATGTCTTAGGACTGTTCTAGCTTATACCTGGGCCCGGAAGTAAGTAACTACTTCATTTTACTCCTCAGAGTGTCTCTGGACAACAAATAGTACAGTTACTGTGTGAGTATCTTTGCCTTTTCCAAAAACAATGGCCAGACTTTCTCAACTAAAGGTTGGGTTTCTACAACAGAGGTCAAGGATGAGACTGAGTTTTTCATCTTCCCAAGCCTCTCAGGCTCAAGAGTAGACTGTCACTTAACTAGAAAGGACTATTCAGATAACTCTGGTTTTACCCACAAAGGCTAAAGGGGCCACCTCTCTCATCTGCCTGAGTATAGCATGGAAGTAAATAACACTGAATAAAACTTTCTGAAATCAAGAGGCTATTCAATGCTTTGTTCCCAGGCCTATGGACATCCCTGGGATATTTTAGCGCCAGTTACGGCTGGATGGAGAGAGAGCATCCTGTGAACTGCCATGTGCAGGCTCAGCTGTGTCTGATGTTGTCTGGAATTTCAAGGGCACTTCCTGAACTCCAAAGTGCTTTAGAAAGCTTTTATCCAGAAAATGTGCCTTATGAAAAATCAGTTCAGGGCCTCATTCCCATAGACTTATTGTTTAAAATCTTCTAGTTTTTTCCAAAGCATTCTTCTGGGCCACATGACTTCAAAGACAGACCTCTACATGGGAGATAAAAGTCCCTGTGAAATAGTCATTCCCAGCCCTCCCCTAACCCCCTAATTTTGACTGTCAAAAACATTACTCAAACCAACTTAGGCAAAATAAGAAAACTTTTGAGTGTTGGTTCAGATTGCTTCTCCTAGAATGACAAGAATTAGATTTTTTAAAGGGTGTCACAGAGTTTTGCTTTCTGGGCCTTTGTACTATTCATTATTATGTTTGTAGGCAGAATTGTTAAATGCAGTCACAGTGATCAGAATATAGTCCAAGGTTCCATGTTTGAGACTCCTGACAAAGAGAAAATATTTCTCAATCATCTCCTGAATAAAGATTCCCCACAAACCAGAGACAAAATATTTGGTGAACTGTAGTATATGGAAGTATTGCCAAGTGCTACTCACAGCTGAATATCTGTAGATACTAATTTACTTTCCATAAATCCTTGAAAATAAGGTAGCACTGTAGCACATCGATTTGCTTGAGTGGGCACCAGTAATGTCTCCATTGTGAGACTTGTTGTTACTATTTTTGGCATATTGAATACGTCATGGGTAGCTTGCCAGGCTCTGCCTTGCAGGTGGGATACTCTCAGTAGCTTGCCAGGCTCTCCAAGGGGGATGGAGAAATCGAACCCAGGTTGGCCGCATGCAAGGCAAACGCCCTACCCACTGTGCTATCACAGGAAAAAAAGGTAAGATCAAATTATTATCTCCATTTTATAAGTGAGGAAACTGAGGAGTGGATTAATTAATGTTGTTAAAGTTCTCCGGTTGGACACACTGCTTTATCTGAGGAGGATGGAGTGGTTTGTTTCCTGAGATGAGGATTTGACCAAAAAAAATGTGTTTAGATGAATTTTTATAGTTCAGATGTCCACTAATCTTATCCTCTGCACAAATGTTTCTTAGTCTTTTCCCACCATTTACATCTTTCAACCTGGTTTCCTTCCTATGGTCCCTGAACGTACTGATTAGCCGTCTAGTTTCATGTCACAGCTCCCCCTTTTGGTGATTTTCTCCTGTAATCCTTGGAATATGCTGGAGGACTATAGAAGGACCATACATCACACTTGTACAAATTGCTGAAGTCTCTGATTCTTCCTCATAATTTCCAGGAGATTCTGGTCTCTAGGAGGGTGAGAAATAGAGAATACAAAGGTCCATTCAATTCCTAGGCAGACATTGCAAATTGAACATCACACTATTGACACTGAAATTTGAGTGCATCTCCAGTTTTTCTATACTTACTCAGCAGCTGTACTGAGTTGCTTATAAACTCAGCCCTATAAAATCTGTCCAATTACTACGTGAAAAATGAAACCTTTTTGCTATTGTAGGATTAATGTTTCTAAAAGTACTACCAAGGCTAATGGTTCAGGATTCTTTAGAGGCAGCCAAAATTAAAAAAAAAAACTTTTAGATAACAAAACATAATCACAGGAGTTTACATAGAATTGAGAGCCAGAACACTTGTAAAGATCCACAAACAATTCTCTCTTCTGTGCTCCAGCTGCTCCTGCTAAGTTGTGTTACTTTGTTCTATCCAGTAATGCTATGTTATCAGTTTCTGTCCTTACTACCATAAAACTCTCCCTTTATGCTCAACTATGTTTGAATCAACTGGTTGTGTCAAGACTCTTGAGTGAAACTAAATCTAAGGAAACAGGGACTCGAATGTAAACCCATTTAAGTATTTTTACCTGGGAATCTTGGGGAAAAGTTTGACAATGCATGATTGGGTGATAATCTACATTATCTTCATTATGAGAAATCATACAAAAAAGTGAAGGCACTTTTCTAGTCAAAGACCTGAAAGTAACACTCTTAAATTCAATACTCCAGACTTCTGACAAACAGCTAAAAATAATCTACTGAGTTTACACAGGCAGAAGTCAAGGTTAAAGCAATGTGATGGTTCTGGTACATACTTTGAATCGACAAGATGGGATCCATCTGAAGCATCAGTGGGACAAAATGCAGGTGCTATATAACTCCTGAGGGGCTTTTGCTTTTTGTTGTTACTGTTTATTTGTTGAGGGAAGGGGAGGAAAGGGCACTCAAGCAATGCTCAAGATGCCTGGACAAAAGGAGAGAGATGACAAAAGGGAATGCCCTGCCACAGAGGCAGGGTGGGATGGGGGAGATGGGGTGTCGGAGGGATACTAGGATCAGTGGTGGTGGAGAATGGGCACTGGTGGAGGGATGGGTACTCGATTGTTGTATAACTGAAACTCAAGCACAAAAATTTGTAAGCCTAAAACTGTACCTCATGGTGTTTCACTAATAAAAATTAAAAAAAAAACAAATCACCGTGACTCACAGTTAAAAAAAAAAGATGCCTGGAGATGAAAACCCACTAGCAGTTCAGCAAAAGGGTCCAAGGATGATGCTATGCTGCTCAGGTCCTGCAGTTCAAGTGTGACCCCTGTCACCTTCATGGTGCTGGGATCCTCCAGCGGCACATCCGGTGCTGCTTGGGAGGCATGTTTACCAGAGATTGAAGATGCGCCCTATCCACTGTACTATCTCCGGGCCCATGAAGTGTTTTTAATTGATGGGTAATCATAAGGGTTATGTGTATAGTCCTGGCATGTGGTTTGGGAATAAGAAGTTTCAAAACCAGACCAATGAGAAGAAGGGAAGTGAGTTTTCTGCTTGAAATTTGTTAAGTCACACCTTCTTCCTATCTCATAATTGTTGAGACATTTTTGTTTATCTTTCTCACTGTGTTTTCTCAGCACTCTGACTTGTTCTTTATATCCAGTACCAAGATCCCTTTCTCAGAAAAGTGTCCCCTGACAATCACTTCCCTCCTGCTTCCCACAATTCCGTATGACCATTTGGCTTCATATAGCTCAGCCATGAACTAACTGATAGTTTATGACTACCTCTCCACGGAGGCCAAAACATACCTGTTCCTTTTTCCATGATATCCTTAACTCAATATTGTGTCCTCAGTAATCACTCAACAGCATGTTGGAAGAAGAAAGGAGGCGGAAAGAGTGGACAAGAGAAATGTATATATCTCAAGGCTTTAAACTTACTACTAAAATGGTAAATGCCCTCCCGTTGATCATCGATTTGCTCGAGCGGGCCCAGTAACATCTCCATTGGAGACTTTGTTGTTGCTGTGTCTGGCATATCGAATACTCTCGGTAGCTTGCCGGGCTCTCCGAGTGGGGCGGAGGAATCGAACTCGGGTTGGCCATGTTGGCTGCGTGCAAGGCAAATGCCCTACCTACCGCTGTATGCTCATAATATACATTGTTATCTCATGCATCATCACCATTGTGCCTGAGATTCTCTACCAATGTTCTTTTGTTACTTCTAGATACCTAATTATTTTCTGTTTCCCACTCTGCCTTTTACTTGGCTATCTCAGTTCTATCATCCTGAGCCAAGGACTTTTATCATTTGATACCATCTATTCACTTGTTTTTGTCTTTATATACTACAGACAAAAGGGATCATCTTGTTTTTATTCTTTTCTCTCTGGTTTAAGGAACATTAATAAAATAGTATGATCATATCTAAGACCATTTCTCTCTTCTCGAGTACTCTTAAGACTTTGATGATAAGGGGTTGTGAAACAAAATTCCCTCTTCTTAAATTGATTATTGCTATAATCATACTAAAATATTAATTACTGTTTTATGACATATTAAACTAAAAGACTATAGTATATATTAACAGAACTTTTACATTTCAGCTGTATGCCCTGAAACTCTTAAACCTCAAGGTGAAGTACTGGTAGGGAAGGCTACATAATAATGTCTGAAAAAAATCCTTAATCAAGGTAGCATCTGTGAAATGCTTGTCGGGGGGAAAACTGCAGGAAACCACTTTTTCATGCTCATATTTAATTTTTTGTGTGTTCACTGTGTATGGGGAGAGAAAGTCTCCTCTGAAAAACCTCCAGACTACCAGGCATTCTTTTGTTATATCCCAGACAGAGCAATACGGGGGTACCTAAATCTAGATAGTTTAATGGAGAATCCATCAATAAATAATGGTATATGTGGTCACTCTTCAAACCATTACACAATAAAAATCTGATTGCCAGCTTAGATGGATACTCTAAAAGAAAGGAGACAAAGGGAACCCATCATGGTGTAAGGAGTAGAGAGAACATCTAGATAGTGTTCCCTGGGGTGAGCGAGGAGGGGAAAGGCACTACCTAGAGAAAGAGGTAATCAGAGAACAGATGACAATGCCCGTGTGCAAGTCCTCTTGTCCAAAGAGAAGATTTAAGCTGAACTTAAGAAATTCCAGAATCTTGTAAGAAACAGAAGAATACCTGTGCATCTGGGACATAAGAATTCCCTGGGAATTGAGATGCTGTAGCCATAGAGGCCCAGCTTCAAGCACACATCTGACCTGGGCCCACATTAGAAAACATTCTTAATAAAGGAGGCAGCATGATACTTTCTGCACTGGATTGATTGCTAACATTTATGTTATTATCTCTTTTGGGGGGAGTAGAGTAAATTTAAAAGTGCAAAACAACATTTAAAGCAATTTGAAATATGTATCAAGATCCTTTGATGCCATTTTACCTTGACAGTAAACATTTCTTCATGGGGAAACTATATGGAAATTAGAAAACTGATATGTATAAAAATAGCTTATGAAAAATGGATTTTTAAGTATAAGGCTTATGAGGCAATAGGAATAATTAATGTATTTAGGTGCATATATTGATTAAAGAATATATAAAATGTATGAATATTAAAGGCCGGCTGCGATAGCACAGCGGTAGGGCGTTTGCCTTGCACGCAGCCAACATGGCCGACCCGAGTTCGA